>JAADXX010000515.1:0-21039 GCA_023338025.1 Phytopythium oedochilum | reverse complement strand
CGTTTGCAACGCGTTTGCAACGCCGAGAGGCTCTAGCATTTCGAAGTGGACGCACTTTATGAGCGGCGGTCCCACCGCGGCGAGTGTATGTACAGAGCGTGGACAATCTGTAGCAGCGAGGACGCCGCCAACGTGGCGGGTACTCACTGGAGCATCGCGAGCGGTCATTGCATCCGCCGCTACGCTGACTTCCTGCGTCAGCACACCCCTGTCTGTCTAAACCGAGGCTGGATATTGATGAATGATCGCGCTCGACGGCAGCGGCGCGTGCTGGTGCGTGCGTATCCAACCTGAACACTGTCGTTCGCAATCGCGGGTTCAGAGGCAGGAGCATACTCACATCAAGAACATGCTCTGGCTCTCGCGGATCATCGCTCATCAGTCGCCACTCCCGCCTACGACTGGCAATGGCGCCGCCAACCGACCCCGTCTCCAAAGGGCCGTGCGTCTTCGTCCTTGCCTTCCACCGCCTGTGTGCGTCGCGGTTCAAACCTCTGCGCTGCACAGGGATCAAGTTGCGGCGGTGAAATACGCAGTTCAACCATCTGGTAGCTCTTCATCGGAGATTTGAGCATTCACACTTGATGCACGCGCGTGTACATAGCAGTCGAGGCGCAACTCTACCAAGTGCAACGCGAGCTTCAACCCGGACTCCCGTCGAGCCCGAAGCGAGGGGCCTGGTTGGCTGCTGTTGAAGCCTCACGCTTCACGATGCCAAGCGCCTTTACGTGCCCGTGACGGACAGCTTGGTGCGCTGTCGACGTTGACGGACAGCGTTCAAGTTGCAGCTCGTTCCGTCGGCGTGTTAGTGATTAGTCCGCCGGTGAGCGGCGACGAGATGAGCGCGGCAAGCGATGTCAAACAAATGCTCACTGCAAGATGGACAGGCTGTTTGTTCGACGCGAGTGGGACGTGTACTATGCTGCGTCGCTCGCTACAAACGATCCTTGGCAATCAACGCGCGAGTGAGCACCGCGCCAAAGCTCCTCGGAGTCCGACGTGAGAGCAGAAGGACTGTTGTACGTATCAAGCTGCGTGAACCCTGGCCAACAAGCTCCTCTCGACACCGATCGGCGCGAGTCAGCGCGGTCGCCGGTCTCCTGGATGCCGATCTCGACTTGGCTCATGCTCCAGCTCACCCAGCGTTGGCTTGGCAAGCAGGCGGGGTGGAGACGGCACGGCTCTATGAGAAAACTGCTCCCTCCGAAATGAGCCCGTCCCACTCCAGAGTGGCTCCTCTGCGCCGCCAAGGGCACAGTAGCATCCTTGTCAGTCATACGTGAAGCCGTGCACCATCAGGTCTACAGTCCTGCACCGCAAATTCGACACCCATAATATTTTGAAACTTGCAAAATAACATGACATAGTAAAATGACTATCTAATTTGACAATATATTATTATTTACATAATTTATTTACCTGAAACAATATATACATACCACAGTGTCGAATTTGCGGTGCAGGACTGTACTCACTGCAGCTTCTACTGCCAGCTCTGGCTCACAATCCACTCGGAGAGCCCGAGTGAGTGCTCACTCCATCGCGGCTGGGCAGTCAGTCACTTGGCAACTCGTCGCCTCACGCGCACGCGCCTCCGTCCAACCAAGTCCCCGACTTCTTCTGCCCCAACAACCGGCATGAAGCTCGCGCTGACGTTCCTGCTGGCGGCGGTGCTCGCGCCACGCTCGGCCGACGCCGCGATCGACTGCAACAACTGGTCCACGCGCTACAAGAAGTTCATCGAGGGCGTGTGCGTCTGCAACGCCACGACCACGTGCGACTCGTTCCCGAACAGCTACACGACGCTCACGTCCAGCCAGGCGGGTCTGTACCGCACGTCCCGCGACGGCGAGCGGTTCCGCTACGAGCTGCTCACGCAGACGACGGGCGCCGCGAGCGACGCCGACCTGACGATGGACGCGGCCACCACGTACCAGACCATCCTGGGCTTCGGCGGCGCGTTCACGGACGCGGCGGCCATCAACCTGTACAAGCTGAGCTCGGCGCTGCAGACCAAGGCGCTGGACGCGTACTTCTCGACCAGCGGCATCGGGTACACCATGGGTCGCATCCCAATCGCGTCGACCGACTTCTCGACGAGCGTCTACTCGTACGATGACACGGTGGACGACCTGTCCATGAGCAAGTTCTCCATCGCGGTCGACAAGACGTCCGCGTCCAACAAGATCGCCCTCATCAAGCGCGCGCTGTCCACGAGCGCCGCGGCCAAGCGCAGCGTGGCGCTCTTCGCCACGTCCTGGGCGCCGCCAGTGTGGATGACGAAGGAGAACTCGACGCTCAACTGCCACGTCATTGGCGAGCCGGGCACCGCGTACTGGGAGTCGCTCGCGCTCTACTACTCCAAGTTCATCACGGCGTACGAGAGCGAGCTCGGGCAGTCGTTCTGGGCGATGACCGTGCAGAACGAGCCGAACGACCCGGGCATCTACCTCAACGCGTGGCAAAGTCTTCGCCTGACGACCGAGCAGGAGCGCGACTTCATCAAGAAGGACCTGGGCCCGTTGCTCAAGAAGAACCACCCGAACCTGAAGCTCATCATCCTGGACGACAACAAGAACCACCTGCTGGACTGGACGGCGGCGCTCGACGACCCCGAGGCGGCCCAGTACATCGACGGCGTGGGCATCCACTGGTACAACAACTACGACTTCCAGCTCGGCACCGGCGGCAACTTCGACACGATGAAGAGCTTCCACGCGCTGTACCCGGACGTGTTCCTGCTCGGCACGGAGGCCTGCGAGGGCTACCTGCCTGACATCCTCATCACGACCACCGGAGCAGGCGTCAAGCTGATGACGTTCAACACGCAGTGGTGGCGCGGACACAACTACGCCAGGGACATCATCAACGACCTCAACAGCTTCGCGTCGGGCTGGATGGACTGGAACCTGTTCCTGGACACGACCGGCGGGCCCAACTGGGCCAAGAACAACGTGGACGCGCCGATCCTGGTCGACGAGGCGAGCGGCACCGAGTTCTACAAGCAGCCGATGTACTACGTCATGGGCCACTTCAGCAAGTTCCTGACGCCCGGGTCCGTGCGGATCGCCATCACGGCGGCGAGCGGCAGCTCGTCGAAGCTCAAAGACATCGACTACACGGCGTTCGTGACCCCCGAGGGGTACTACGTCGTCATCCTGTTCAACAAGGAGAGCTCCGTGCAGACCATCAAGGTGATGACCCCGGGCAAGAAGCTCGTGTCGGTCACGGTCAAGGCCACGTCCATCCAGACGCTCGTGTTCAAGAAGTAGTGGCGCGAAAGAGTCGTCCAGTCCGTGAACGCGGCGAAAGGATCCGTCGTGTAACCTGTCATTCGGAAACCGCGTAACCCTTAAATAAAATATCGTCAGAAACCGGTACAGATACCAGTAATAAACCGGTAAATAACCGATCATAAAAAATCCGGTGTTCTTATAAAATACCGGTATGATTGACCGCCATGAGCGGCCGACACCAAGCGAGCCGCTCATTTTGGAGGTGCTGGCGATCCCTCGCTCTGGACGAGATGCTGCTGCGCCAGCGCGTCCTACGGCGTCCGCGGCCGTCGCAGCGCATGCGCCGCGCCGCCGGCTTGGCGTCCGACGACCGCCGATCCCTTGTGGACCATGGCACTTCCCGCCGCTTCCCAGCGCGGACGCCGCCGCCGTCGAGCCTGGAGACGCGACAGGCGCTGGCCGTGGCATCCCAGACGCGCGCGCTCTCGAACAGCCGCGTGGCGCCGCCGCACGGTCCGCCGCAGAGCAAGGCGGGCATCCCGGCGGATGCGTACGACCAGCTCAAGGCGTTCCTGGAAGCGCCGGAGCCGGCCGGCGAGCGCGTCGAGCGCGTCCGCGCGGTCGTCGCGTCCGTCCTGAAGCAGCACTTGCACCCCGGGATGCCCGGGCAGGAGGCGACCGTGCTCGTCATGGTGGCGGACGCGGCGGACGACCCGCGGTTCGTGCTGCAGGTGTACGAGGCGCTGCGCGACGCCGGCGTCGACCCGTCGCCGCTGACGCTCGAGTACTCGGCGGCGGCGTGCGCGGCGCTGGGCAAGTGGCAGCTCGCGCTCGAGGTCGTCGAGTTCATGCACCGCGCGTCCGACCTGATGCACGCGTCGGTCGACATTTACGAGAACGCGGTGGCCGCGTGCCTCCGTGCGCGCAAGTGGATGCGCGCCAAGCTGCTGCTGGAGGAGATGCACGTGTACCGGCTCGAGGCGTCGCCGGAGCTGCACAGCGAGGCGATCAAGCTGTGCATCGCAGAGCACGAGCCGACGGCCACGCGCGCGCTGGTCGACAAGTTCCTGCAGCTCTTCTTCACGACGGACGGCGACGACGACGAGGCAGACGTCGAGGCCGCGAGGGAGGAAGAGATGGAGCACCTCGGCGAGTTCTTCGGCGCGGCCGTCGCGGCGCGGTCGCTGCCGCAGGCGCGGTTCTTCCGCGATAAGATGCTGGAGCGCGGCTTCCACGTGTCCAAGGACACGTACGCGTCGCTGGTCGAGCTGAGCGCGCTCCGGCGGCAGTGGCACGACGCGCGCGTCGCTGTTCGGCAGTTCGTGGACCGCAACGCACCCGCGCCCGTGGCGGCCCCCAGCGCCAAGTACGCGCGCGACATTGGCGCGCTGCTGAGCGACATGCGCGCGCACGGGTTCGACGTCTCGCTGTCCGTCTACAACGCCGCGCTGCGCAACTACGGCAAGCTCGTCATGTTCACCGAGGCCTCGCAGTTGCTGAGCGACATGGCGGAGCGTGGCGTGGCCCCTGACGCCACGTCGCTGGCGGCAGTCTTGTCATCGTGCGGGTCGCGCGTGGACGAGTCGGAGAGGCTGTTCCAGCAGCTGCAGACGCTGGCGCCGTCGTCGTCTCCGCCTGCTCCGTCGGCTGATACCTTCCACTCGGAGCGGAGCGAGTCGGTATTGCTCGACGCTTGCCACGCGTACATGCTGGTCGCAAGTCGAGCCCAGCGGTACTCGCTGGTCCTGGAGCGGTACCGGCAGTTGATCGGCTCGCGCTCCTCCCTTCCTGTCACAAAGGACGCCATCCAGGGAGACGTGCGGATCCAGTCGCTGGTGGCCATTGCGCAGGCGCGCACCCAAGACGACCGCGCGATGCTGCGCACGTTCACGCGCATGAAGGTCCAGGGGCTGGCGCCGAACATCCACGTCTACGGAGAGGCCATGCTCGCGTACATCCGGCAAGACCAGTGGCGCCACGCGCTGCTGCTGTTCGACCACATGCGGCAGCGAGACCTGTTCCCCTCCGAGGCGCTCGCGCGCTCGTCGCTCATCTGGGACGCCGCGATCCAGGCGTGCGCGCACGGAGACGACGAGCAAGCGCGTGCGTCCGCGCTGTTCGACGAGGTCGTGGCGATACGCGCGCGTCTCTCGCCGCACTCGGTCGAGCTGCTGGTCGACATGCTGGTCGACGTGCCCTGCGAGTCGCTCTGGGAAGAGTTCAAGCGCATGGAGGACATCCACAAGGTGCGCAAGCAGCCCGAGCGGCGCAACCCGAAGGTCATGAACGCCCATCTGAAGCGAGCGGTCGAGGAGAGGGACGTGGCACTCGCCGAGCGCATCTTCGGCGACGCGCTGCGCGAGCTCGACATGGTGCCAAACGGCATGAGCTACGCGCTGATGCTGCGGCTGTACGCTTCCCGCGAAGACCAAGCCGGGTTCCACGCCTGGGCCAGTCGCTTTGCCGCAGAAGCGGCGCCTTCGCCGACGGGCGAAGGTGTGCGGGTGTCGGTGTTCGCCTTGCGCGCGGTGCTCGCGCACTTGGTGACGCTGCAGCGCTCGTGCGAGTCGTCGGCGTACCTAGAGTCCATCGCGGTGCTGCTGCTTGGCGACGAGTACGACGGCAGCCGAGAGGAGCTGGCGGTGGAGCAGCTCGCACAGAGCGCTCTCGACCGCGTCGCCGAGATCGGCCACGCCACCGACACGCTGTGTCTGCAGAGCTACTTGATGGTTTCGCAGGACCCGGAGCACACCAGCCGAGCTCTCTCTATCCTCGAGGACGCGCTGCTTGACTCGGACACCGATGAGAGTGGGCTGGCGCTGTCGTCCCGGTTCCTGCACACGCTGTTCGTGAGTCTCGGCGACGCGCATCCGGCGCGCGCGCGGTCGCTGCTGCTTCGCCTGCACGAGACGGTGCCGCGCGACCTCCTGGATGACGCGCTGGCTGCGTTTTGCTCGTGCCATGGACCCACGGAGACGCTTGCGCTGCTGCGCGCGCTAGTGGCCACTGGCTCCTACGAGCTCGAAGACGAGCACGCGCTGCTCTTCCTCGCTAGCTGCTACTCTGGCAACGGCGATAGCAGGAGGGCACGGCAGCGTGATCGCGAGGGAACCAGCCACGATGGTGAGAAGGAGCCGTTCCCGGGTCGCCAGCCGAGTGAGGTCGACGCCGTCGTGGAGCTGTGCGCGCTGATGAAGGAGCAAGACGTCGGGGCGGCGCTGCAAGCCTCCACCGTGGCGTTCCTTGTCCAACAGATCGTCGAGTTGTCGACGGCATCACCGGCAGCTGCGGTCGCGGCGCGCTTGGAGATGGATGCGCTGCTGTCGCTGCTCGGCCACGCGCTTGGTCACTTCCCTTCCGAGAAGGTGGGTGAGTTCCTGTCGCAAGTGGTCGACCGCGAGCACCTCGCGCTGTTCGCCAGCGTCATGGAGCAGTGAGAGAGGTGGTGAAAGCAATAGAGAGGAAGGCAATGGTCGGGCGGCATAAATACATGGTTCTCCCCGACCGGCAGGCGACTACGCCGCCTTCTTTGGCGCCGAGCTGGCAGTCGCAGCGGTCGAGGAAGGCGCAGCCAAAGACGTCGGCAGCGCAGCGGCGGACGAGGCGGACGCGCGCACAGCGGCGGCACTGTCCTTGTCGGCGAAGATGCCTGCACGGTCGAGCTCCTGCGCCAGCCGGCTGTACAGCTCGTCGGCATTGAACGCCAACGCCTTGGCCGCCTGCCGTTTGCGGTACGAGATGGCCACGCGCAGCATGAAGGCGTTCTCCTCGTCGTACTCGAGCTGGCGTAGAGGAAGCGACCGGGTCAGCGTCGGCAACATCATTAGTCGCCGAACGGCTGGCTGTTGGGCTCACCTCGATGGTCGGAGCCGTGCCGCCCCACTCCTTGTAATCCTTCTCGGTCCACACGACGCGCGCGACCTTCACGCCGCCCTCGTAGTGGTGCGTCTCCTCCTGTTGCAAGCATCATCACACACATAGACAACGCTACCGTCAGCCGAGGCAGACGCCCAGGTACCTGTCAGTTCGATGTCACGGTCGAGGCTCACTCACATTGAGCAGCTTGGTCCGCAGGAAAGTGCTCAAGGCCCGCATCTGAAGGCGCGCCTTGCGCTCGCTGGCGATAGTGACGACTCCTCGGGACCGGAAGGCGTGCCGCGCCATCGCTCCGAGCGTCACCGCCGCCACGATCGCCCAGGCGAGCAGGCTGAAGAAGAACCAGAGCCCCGGGTTGCCGTAGAGCATGGCCTGGACGAAGCTCTGCATCCAAGTCAAGTCGACGACCGTCCAGTCGCCAGTGATCCGGTCGAGCAGATCGAACGCGAGGCAGCCGGCCAGCAGTAGCTGGATGCCCAGCAAGGTGCGCGCCGCTTGTTCGTGCACCACATGCGCTTCCAAGAGCGACCGGCCGAACCGCTTGATGGCGTCTCGCTGCTGCGAGTCGCGCGCGTCCTGAGAACCGGCAGCCATGTCTTTGAGCACAGCGAGCTCGTGCCGCGCGCCGCTCATCGTCTTGGCCAGGTCCTTGACCCTCCGCTTGAGCTGGTTGCTAAGCGCTCCGAGCTGCAGCCGCTCAAAGAGCGCGCGACCTGCCTGCTCCGGCGGTTCCAGCGGAACGACGGCGTCGTCCAGCGCCTCGCGGAGGTAGCCGAGCACTTCTTCGAGCGAGAGCACTTGGCGCGCGAGCACTGCGAGCGTGTCTCGGATCTCCTGCGGCCGGTTCGGGTCGCGCTCGCTCATCTCGATCAGGTGGCGGGTTTTGGCCATGTCATCGACCAGGATGAAGAGCCGGCCGAAGAAGCTCTGCGTGAACAGGTTCATGGCCTCGAAGTGAAGGAAGGCGCAGAGCAGCGGCTCGTGGTGCCGCGAGTTGGGTCCGGCGAGCAGCAGGCCCTTGGCGCCGATGACGAGCGTGTCGTGCTCGCTCACGTCGAAGGCCGCGCGGGTGTCGCCCAGCACCTGCTTGAGCTCGTTCTCGTACTCGCCCTTGTCCAGATACTCCTCCGCTGTCAAGTGCGGCGTGATCTCGTTGGCGATGATGAGGTTGATCTTGTCGCGCGTCGACGCCTGGTCCGAGTAGACGAGCGCCAGCAGCGCGCGCTGGTGCGCCGACAGGACGCTGTCGACGATGCGCGACGAGTCCGAGTGCACGTCCACGAGCAGGCGCGCGAGGTGGTCGAGCGAAATGTTGTCCTTGATGCGGTCCATGACGGCCTCGACCTGCATGCCGTAGACGCAGCTGCCCGCCGCCGACAGCGCGCAGCCGAACGTCTCGACTTGGACGACGCCCGGGGCCTCGGGGAAGTGGATGTCGGCCTCGAAGTTGACGTGGTTCGTTGGCGTGTAGTCGAGCACGTGGATCGCCGTGAGGCCCGGGTCGAGCGTCAGCCGCGTGCCGTCGATAGCGTCCGACTGATCCGGTGGCAGCACGGCCGTGAAGAACCCGCCCTGCGCTCGGTCGGCGGACCCGAGGCTCGCGTTCAACTGCACGATCTGGTTGGCGCCGAAGGGCACGAACTCGGCGACGAGCAGCGAGACGGAGTTGAGCGTCACGATCTCGTCCAGCTGGTCGCGGATGCTTGAGTCGCTTACGGCGCACTCGTGCGCGCGGTGCGCGTTACTGAGCGTCGGTCGGCCGCCCAGGCGAAGGCACTGCGGGATGTAGGCGCTCGACACGTACGACACGTCCTCGGTCTCAGTTACCGACGAGAGCCGCCGGAAGCCGCTAGAGGGGTCCTCGAGCCAGTACTGCCGCTCCTCGTCGTCCCATTCCACGCGCACGAGGTTGAGTGTGCCAGGCGCGTACGCCACGTCGTGCACGGCCAGTTTGTCAGCCTTGGAGATCTTGGCCACGATCTCCAGGCCCTTCTCCGAGACCTGGTAGCACGTGACCGGCTGGTAGCTCGCGCTCGACAGCTTGAGCGCGTTGATGAGGTCCTCCTCCCGCAGGAAGTCGAGGTCCGACTTGCCCTCCTGCGAAATGTTGAGGTACGTGCGGGTGCTCTTGCCCGTCGCGGCGTGTTCGACCAGCTCGGAGCTCGGCGCATAGTCAAAGTCGAGCGCCTTGCTCACGATGGCCTCGTACAGCAGCACGAGCAGTGCAGGCTTGCGGATCCACTCCTCCTTGTCGGACGCGCGCACCGCCGGCTTGGCGTACAGAGCGACGAGGTACAGCAGCCGGTTCTGGTTCTCCGTCAGCCCCGTGTCCTGCTCTTCCTCCTCCTCCTCGTCATCGTCATCATCCTCGTCGTCTGCATTGGGCTCCTCATCCTCCTCCTCGCCATCGACATCGCCGTCTTTGGCTGGTGGGTGCTGACCCGTTGCTGCTACCTTTGCGCCACCACCAGCCTTGGACGCGACACCACCTCCAGTCTCTGCTGGCTAATAAGCAGTGACAAAGCGGACAGGTTAGCATGTCGCCTCGCAATGTCGCCGTGCGTCCACGCACCTTCATGGCGACTCGAGAGGCGGAGACGCACTTGGTGTCGGCCGATGGCCGTCTCAACGCGCCTGAAGATGTCGGCGGCGACTGCTGGAGGCGATGGCGCTCATGCGACGGGAATAGCTACGGGGCCTTGAACAGCCGCGCGTCCGTTCATCGTCCCGGTTTCATGTGATGCGGCGGCAGTCCGCCCTGATGGACGTCCCTCTTGCAAGCTAACATGAAAAGATCGCATATAGGACTTGATTCTGCCGCCGCAAAATGCAAGACACACCTTCGATGATGAGCTCTCGAATCGATCCGCTCGACAGTCGATCATGACGGCTGCGAGTACGGGGCGTGGCACAGCGGGCAGTTCTTGCGGGTCTTGACCTCGGCCTCGATGCACGGGTGGCGGCACGTGCGGCACGTGACGGTGCGGTGCTCGAGGATCGTGAGCCCCGTCATCATGCACGTCGGGAAGGCGCGGCTGCAGCTCGAGCAGCGCGCGTCCCATTCCTTGATGTAGTTGCCGCACGACGGGCACTCGGGCGGCCGCGCGTTCGGGTCTTGCGGCCGCGCGTTCGTGAAGATCTGCAGCGCCAGCTCGCTCATGGCCGCGAGCTCCTTGTCATTCAGCCCCGGCAGCGTCTCAAGCTTGATGAACGCACACGAGCACTGCTCAAAGTGCTTGGTATAGAAAGCGGTGAGCGCGATGAGCGAGTAAATCTCCCTCTCCTCGAGAATGTCCTCGTACGCTGCGAGCTTGAGGCTCGTGCGCAACGCGCGATCGAGATTGCCGGTGTACAGCTGTCTGTGCGCGAGCAAGTAGAGGTGGTAAGCCTCTGCGCCACGCCATGGGTTGTCCAGAGCGCGATTCTCGCCTGTCGCCGCGTCATGCTGCACCAGACTCTCAAGCGTCTGCGCCGTCACCTGCGCGGCAGTCGTCGTACCGCCCGCACTTGTGGTCGTTGCCTTCGCCATGGACACGTCGAGCATCTTCTTCTTCATGCGTTCGACTTCGAGCGCCGCGAGCACTTGGAGCTTCTTGGCGCGCAGCGGGTGCCTACTGACATCTTTTGCGAGTTTGGCGAGCAGCTTGGCTGCCTCCGTGCTCTTGTTGGCGCGCCGGTACAGCTCGATGGCCTGCATAGTCTTGCCGTTCATGAGCAAGTGGCTCGCGTACTTGGTCAGCACGTTCTCGATCTGCGGGAAGTTGTGCTGCTCCGCGAGCGTCACGGCGCGCTCCCACTCGTTGAGGAGCACACACGCATCGATGGCGCTCTTGATGTCGCCCATGCGCAGATACGCTTCCACCGCCGAACCGCAGAGCCCTGCGCGTGTGAACTTGAGGGCGACGTCCTGCAGCAACGGCGAATGCTCGGGGATGACGCTCACAAGAGCCTCCAGCTGGTTGAATTCGCCCAAAGTGTAGTAGCACGTGACGAGTGCCGCTACGTTGTTGGCTTGCGCGAAGTACTTGGTCGCCTTCTCCCACTTGTGCCGGTCCGCATAATACTCGCCGATCATGTTGCACGCATGCGAAAGCAACGCGTCGTCACCAATCCCAGCACCAGCGCTCACAGTAGAAGACGATTGCACAAGTTGCAAGACGCGAAACCAGTCACCGAGTCGCTGGCGCAGGTCAATCGCAAGGTCTTTGCGGTCGATCTTGCGGTACAGCGCCTCAGCTTCATCAAACTGCTGGAAGTAGGCCGCAACCTCGGCCTTCTGCTTGACACGGTCGTTGAGCAACTGAAGTCGCTTGACATACTGGATACCGCTGTAGTCGCCGCACTTGACAAACCCTCGCTCCGCCATGCCAAAATCGAGCTGCTCAAGCGCTGCCTCCGCTAGCAGCGACCACAAACGAGGATGTGGGTGCTCCTGGATGTACTCGCACGCCTCACCGAGTCCGACGTTGTCCAGCAGTTCCTTTGCGTCGCGGAGCGATCGCGTCTGAAACTCAAGCACGAGTCCGCGCTCAGGCTGCTCCGGGTTTGCTAGGATCTCGTCTAGCAGCGCCGCCTTGACCTGCAAGTCCTTGTAGTAGCAAAGGTATCCAGATGACGACACAGGCTCCTCCGGTTCAAGCCCTCGATACACGTACATACGTGCCTTCTCCATCATGACGAAGAGCTCTGGGTTGTCCTCGGCCCAGAGCATGTCCCAAGCGTCTTTCTTCTCGAACGGAAGCAATTTTCCCTCAACGGTGGAGCTCATGCCTCCGCCTCCACCGGTGGCTATCGGATCGACCTCCATGATGGTCAGCATACTGTTGATGTCGATGATGCCGAGCAACGTCGAGTTGCAGTTGAGCGCGAGCAACTGCGGCCGGCAGTTGACGATGAACTTCATCTCGAGAGAAATGTGCGGTAGCGTGAAGCAGTGGATCGTACCACTCGCTCGTGCCGCGAAGATCCATGCATCAGAGGCACAGATGGCACAAATCGGGTCTTCGAGCTCACGTGGCGAATACCGGAACAGCTCCATGTCGGTGCCTTGGGTGTCGTCGATGTAAAAAGCCTTCTCACGTCCACCACCAGCGCGCTGCAGGAGCTGCGAAATGGACGCGCTCACGTCCAGGCTGCCGGAGTTCGCGGTTTGGCCGGACACAAGGCCCGTTAGCTTGGCGTTCGAGTTGCGGTACTGCCAAACGTAGATCGCATCAGTAGACGCGGCGATGATATGTCTCGCCGTCATGCTGACGTAAAGCGGCTCGAAGTCAATCACCTTGGACTCGATCGGGGAACCGATCGTGTCGCACAGGATGAGCTGGTACTGGATCTCGCGAAACGTAGCGCCGACGCCGTTACCGCTGCCAGCACTGCCGCCTTGTAGCTCACTGCCCACGTCTTCGTTGTAAATCTTGGTGACCAGGACGCAGTTGTCGCCTGCCGCCTTGATCGCAATGAGCCCCTTGATATACTTGGTGTACCGGTCGTCCGACTTTGTGTCCCAGAAGACGACGCAGTTCTCGATCTGGTCGATCCGATTGTACGTATAAACGAGCGTGTTGGAGTAGAAGCCCCACTTGTAAGCCGGGCGGATGTTGGCGAAGTAAATGTGCGAGTCGACGGCCAGACAGATGCGGAGACCAGTACCCTCCCAGGCGAGGGACTCGATACGGGTGCCTGGCACCCGTAGCGACCGCAAGTGCCGCCCGAAAGGGTCGTAGAACTGCACCACGTTGAACTCTCTGGACCCGTCACCACCGCTTCCGCGCGGAGTCGACTCGGTCTGTGACCCTGCGAGAGCAAGCACGCTGCCGTCGTTGTTCCAGCGAACTTGGGCGAGCTCCATGCCCGTGTCGATGAGCACGGCGTTCTCGTCCGATCGCCCGCGTGTGATTTGCACCTTGCCGTCTCGGAACGCGATCGCGAGCGTTGGCGCCTCCTGGCTGATGTGGCCCTCACATCCATCGTACCAATGCACCCCGATGATCTTGTAGTCGCTCCCGGTGCCATGGCTCTCGACCGCGTACAACGGGAGGTTGCTGACCTTGTTGCCCATGGCGTCGTGCACCGCGACCTCTCCGTCGCGCGTGACGAAGAGCAGCGACTTGCCGTCGGGCGACCACTCGACGAAGGCGAGCTGCGTCTTCATCTCCTTCCCCCACAGACGGTTGCCGTCGACGGAGCCGACGATCACGGCGCCGTCCTCGTACGCGATGCAGATCTTCTGCCCGTCCGTCGTCCACTTCATGTCCCGCACGACGCTCTTGTTGCGGTTGTTGATCATCTCCTCGTACCACATGCCGCGGTGCATGACCCAGACGATGATGAGCCCGTTCTCGTCGCTGGTCGTGAGCTTCTTGAAGTTGGCGTTCCACGTCGCGCACACGACGCCTCCGTTGTGGCCCTCGAGCGACTGGTTCATGGTCAGGTTGCTGGCGGCCGCGATGCCGCGCGGGCCCTTGCCGTCCGCGCCCTGCGCCGCCGACTCGAGCCGCAGCACCTTGAGCAGGCCCTGCTGCCCGCCGCACGCGATCCAGCCCTGGTCCGAGTTCCACGCCACGCACCGCAGCTTGACATTGTTCGGGATCGCGATCTTCTTGCTCAGGAAGATGAACATGGCGCCTGTGCGCGCTCGAGCAATGCGCCGAGGCAATCTCCGCTCCGATCTCCGCTCCGATGCAGGCACTGTCGGTATCTTTAGGGGGCCCGCCCGCCCCCTAGACCGCCGCCGCCGCCTCCGCGAGCCGACGCGCCTCTTCGCCGGCGTCCGGCCCCCGCTCGGCCTCCATGGACGCCGACCGATGTGGAGGGTTTAGCATGATCATGCGGCCTTTCTGGTACTGTACTACACAAGCAAGTACAATGTAGAAGTTGCGAATCCAACGATGTGGTGGTTGCCTTCAACGTGACCTTACCTTACGGTTCAAGGTACGGTACCGTGCTGACGCGCGCTGTTTACCCTCGAGGCGGTGGAATGGCGCGCTGCCTTGTTGGGCCGTCATCCATCACGTGTCGCACAAGTGAGAACAGCCCAACAACATGCGAGCTGATGGCGGCGAGATCGCGCGCTCGGATCCGAGAAACCATTTCGGCGCGCCCAATTGTAATGTACCCGTCAAATCGTTTCGCATTGGAGTTGTGGCGAGTCATTCGCCGGTGCGGCCGTCGTGTGTCGCACCATGAACTCGACGCGCCGCGCTTCTCACGTCGGCTGAGTTGAGTCCAGAGCACGCGTGACCGCCGGGACTCGAGCCGCGTGGAGCGCGCCGCGCATGGGCGGAATGGCCTGGATCGAGCATGGAGATTCGTTTCGCGGCTGTTGGGCAGTGGTCGGTCAGGACCGGATCTGCCTCAAGCAAGAACACTCGGGAACTCACGATGATGTTGAGCGGGGCCGTCTTGAATCGGGAGAGCCAGCTTTTTAATCGCTATCCTCGGTCCAACAGCTGTTTTGGGTCGGGCCAGCTGTCACCAGACGGTTCAGCCGACTATGTTTTGCGGGTAATTAGTTTTCCAACACCACAATAAAACTTTTGAAATTCAAAATATGATTCATTTAAGCAGTGTAATTGAATTCAAAGGTGTCTCGGTAAAGGTAATCGCGGGTAGGTGATTGCATCTGGTGCGAAAATTGAACCAGCGGGTAGGGGAAGCCTGCACAGGTACACTGTACCTCAGTACAGTATGCTGATTTGTGCGGTTACGCTGCCTTCCGACGCGAGTTCTCTTGGTTTTCGTAAGCCATACTGGCGCCGAGGGATTTGCCCTTGCCTGGACAGGCCGGGCCGATCTCCGCGGCTGGTTTTCTGCACTTTATTGAGGAACTTTCCCCCCGAGCGTCAAGCAGTGAATCCCCCCTCTCTCACCTCGAGATCGAGCGGCGGGGAGCTAGACGCGGAGAAAGCCGAGCGACCGCGAGAAAGCAGCGGCGCGAGCACCAGAGGTACGTGACCGGCCGATGCGGCGGCGGTGGCCCCTTGAGATTCCTCGGCCAGTCCCTCATGCTTGCTCTGTGCGCGCAGGACTGCCACGTGCCGACCGATCGAGCACGCCTGAGACAGAGAAAGATACACTTGCAGGGATGGGAGGCAGCTCGGCGGCCAAGCGCTCGTCGGGCAAGATGCTGCGCAAGGGCGTGCGCACGATTCGCTCCATGACGACGCAGGCGGCGACCAAGGCGACCGAGTACAAGAACCTGTCGGTGCTGCGCCCGCTCGCCGTCGGCCTCGTCGTGGTCTCGCTCATCCTCGTCGGCATGACGCTGGTGGGCCGCTTCCAGCTCTGGATGAGCGCGGCCGGGCTCGCGATGATCGGCATGAGCGTCTTCAGCGCGGTCCAGGAGTTCAAGCACCCCGAGGTGGTCGAGTCGTACCAGGACTTCCTCGACAAGGAGATGGAGAAGAGCGTCCCCAAGGTGGTGACGGTCACCGACATGTCGTCGGTCAAGACCGTGAGCGCCAAGGGGAAGCGGGGCAGCAACGCCAAGGCGGCCGCGGGCAACAACGCGTCCAAGATGGCGCTCAACGACGTGTCCCCTGCCATCATGTCACCTATCGAGGCGTCGGTCTCGGTGAGCTCGAGCGGACGACGAAAGTCGACGGACCTCGGCGCGCTCGAGGCTGCGACGTCTGCGCCGGTGTTGAGCGAGCTAAGCTTGGCTTCGCGCCGCAACAGCGCTGCCGAGATGAGCAGCACGCTCAACGTCCTGCACTGCGGCACGGTCATCGACATCCAGGGATCGCATGGGTTCATCATCCCGCACAACCTGCGAGTGGACAACAACAGCCCCCGTGCCAAGTCTGCCAACATGGTAGCCACCTCTAACGCCGGCAGCGCGAAGAGCTGCGCTACCAAAAAGCAGCAGGCGTTCCAGGTGAAGATGCCGCTCGTGATTCCGTTTGATCTGCCCGAGAGCGAGGCGACCGTGCGCCTCCAGCTCGCGGTGGGCAAGACGGTCGAGTTCGCCTTGAGCAGCGACGCGCGAGCCGCCTGCGCGCTCAACGTGACGCCCGTGTCGTCGGACGAGGAGATCGCCAAGAGCCGCACAGCGCTGCGCTCGTGCAAGCAAGCCCGCCAGGTGTCGTTCGCGCGCGCGATGGAGGAGCTGACAGTGATCTCGCCGCGGAACGTCCCGGTGAAGCACCACGTCGACCTGATCAAGTACGCCGAGCAGCTGGACGACGACCAGTTTATTTAGACCGGACGCGACGCGACGCGTGCGCGAGCAGGCAGGCAACTGGAAGCGTGGTTGCCGCTCGCTACTGAGGACGGCCTGAATTCCCCACCACCACCATCCCGAGAGAGTGCTAGTAGTAGTAGCGGTAGCATTTGTCGATACATACCCACGTAACGCCCAAATCTACCACCGCCCCCGCCTCGGGGAGACACTGACGACGGCTGCATGCTCGTGCATTCACGGCGCTCACTTGGCGAGATCCGACCATGGACCGCTGGGAACGTTCTCAGCGCATCGTTCAACTTTCAACTTGGCTCATGATGATCCAAGTGATGACCATCATCCAAGCTCCCGCCTCGTAAAGACGTCATCGTCTCACGACACCGAAGCGCATCGCCCGATCTGTCGCAACGAGAATTCTGCGTGGAGAATCTCCACTGGAGGTCGCGTTCAAGTCTTCTGATACGGACGTTTCCGTTCACGAACAAGAAACAAGAAACAAGAAACAAGAAAACAAGCGGAACGCCATCATCGAAGAAGACGCCCGGTCGATTCTCGCAAACATCGCGAGCCCGCCCGTCCCCGTGTTCTCCCAGAGAACCTTCCTCCGTCTACAGTGTACCTGCAAGCAGCCGCCCAATCCGGTGGACGCGCAGAGGGGCGTCAGCTACTCGGTGATCGGCGCTTCCCGGCCGACAGAATGGTCTGCATGGCGTCCGACGACGCGACCGTCAGTGGCGTGTCGCCGTCGCCGTCCTCCACGTCCGTGAGCGCGCCGTGGTCGACCTACATACAGCGCGGTCGCACAAACAGCGATTGGTGAGTCGTGGCAGCACCACACAGCCCTACACAGCGACCACGTACGAGAAGCCGAGCCATCTCCTCGTGGTCGCAGCTGGCGGCGTAGTGCAGCGCCGTCATGCCGTCGGCGTCCTGGACGTTCGGGGACGCCGCGCGCTTCAGCAGCTCCTGAACCACGCCAGTTTGCTCCCGATCCACCGCCCAGTGGAGCATCGTCCGGCCCTCGTCATCCTGATCAGCAGCCAATACATAAATTTCGTCACGTCCTGCGTGGGATCTTGATATTGGGCGTATCGCGCCTCACCTGCGCGTTGACGTTGGTGCCGTTCGCCAAGGCGGCAACCAGCTTGGCGACCTCTCCTGTGCTTGCGAAGTGGAACACGTCCTCGGTGACTTTCCACTCCCCCGTCGTCCTGGGCGTCGCGACGCCAGGTGACCGTCAGCTCCGCCATACGCCCGCCAACGACAACAGAGGCGTTGCTTACATGTCGACCTTGGGCATGCTGACGGCGCCTACCATCGTCCCTCCCAGCATCAGCTCCTCGCTCTTGGCCTGAGCCGGCGCGGCCGCTGACCGCTTGCCGCCAGCGGGAGCGCCGCGAACGTCGAAGTCGTCGAACAGGTCCTGCACCTCCTGCACGTACTGCTGCTTGGCGACCTCCTGGTCCATGTCGCCGAGCGCTTTCCAGCTCTCCCTGTCCGCGGACACACCGACCAAGGGTCTTCATCAGCATTACCACTGACGAAGCAGTCGCTCCGATCAAGCCATATCGCACCACTTGGCGCTGCCGACAAAGTCCGCGGCCGAGGGCTTCTCGACTGCGCACTTGCCAAAGTGCGCTTGCTTATAGAAGGCGTACAGCGTCAACCGCTGCCCTCCGCCACGCGCATCCATGCACCGGCGGGTTAGTGTCGACGCGGGCTGCAGCAGTCTCGACCGCCACCTCCGACGACGATACCTACCTGCTCGTTCGACAGCCTATTGCCCCCGCTGGACGCGATAAAGTCGACCGCCACCTGGAACTTGGCGTCCAGCTCGCCCATCCCGTGCTTTGATCCCGCACACAGACACACACACACGCTCGCGTTAGCCGCGCGAGCAGACGCCGTCTGCGCGACGCACGCAGCACCCACCAGGAGCATGTAGTCCTCGAGCGAGCACGACCCGGCCGAGCTGTCGAGGCGCGCGCGCTTGTGGTAGAAGATGCGGTGCAGCAGCAGCGGCAGCAGCACGGCGCAGAGCAGCGCCAGCGCCGCGCGCGGCCACGAGAGCTCGCCCAGCGCCAGCGCGTCCACCTCAGCGGCGGCCATGGTCTGCGGACGACACACCCACCCAGATCACAGAGTGCTGCTTGGAGAAGGGAGTTCGAGATGTTGAAAAGAGTGACGGTCACTATTTTCCTGAGACTTGTAAGCGAGACAACCTGTGACATGGTACAGACTCGATGCGGCAGTTGGGTCTCGTTGTCGTCGTCTCTCCTCTCTCTCTTCTCGCATCGGATGGCACTTCGGCTTTTCGTCTCGGGTCGACAGAGAGAGAGAGAGGCTCGCTACTATACTCCACTCGAAGATGCCGCAGTCGCCGCCGGTCGAGGTCCTGGCGGGCGACATCACGGAGGAGCTCTTCAGCCGCGGCGTGCCCAACGACCGCAACATGCTCTCTGCGTCGGCGCTCGTCTCGGCTCGCTACCACGAGGTCGTCGTGAGCGTCTACGACGACTACATCAAGGCCGGCGCCACACTACTCGCGACCGGCAACCTCCACGTCGTGCCCGGCTTGGGCTTCACGGCCGATGAGGTGAGCGAGTTCACCAAGCTGGCCGGCTCGTTGGCCCGAGAGACGCGCAACATCGCTGGCGGACAACAGCGCGTCAAGATCTGCGGACTGCTGCCGCCACTCGCGCCCAGCTACCGCTCGGACCGCACGATCGACCACCAGGAGGGCGTCGACGCCTACGCGCTGATTGGCACGGCGCTGAGCGAGTACGCCGACTTGTTCCTGGCGACAGCCATGTCGTCGCTGAAGGAGGCCGAGCTGGCGTACGAGGCGGTGGAGCACCTGCAAAAGCCCGTGTTGGTCTCGTTCGCTCTCAGCCGTGACGGCCAGCTGCGGAGCGGGGAGGACGTGGCGGAGGCGATCCAAAAGCTGGTCGAGTTCTGTGACGAGCGCGCGACGCAAGGCACTGGTAGCAGCCTGCTGAGCGGCGTGCTGTTCAACTGTTCACAGCCGGAAGTTATCGCCAAGGCGCTCAAGGCCCTGGCCGAGGACAAGAGCGGCGTCACGCACCAGCTCCGGGAGCATGGCATCCGTCTCGGCGGATTCGGCGATCGCATTTCGCCACGATCGCGCGCCGGCGAGATGGAGAGCAAGCTCGTGTCGGAAGAGATGCGTCCCGTGATGGACAAGGAGCTGTTTGCCAACTTTGCGCTGCGCTGGGTCGAGTTTGGCGCCGAGATCGTCGGCTGCTGCTGCGGTGTGGCGCCCGAGTACCTCGAGCGCGTCGCCGAGTGCGTCCAGACTGGGCAGCAGTAAGACAAGAAGGCAGCAGCACCGGCACCGATGATCCATCTTTCGTGGGAGTGAATTACTTTCGGGCTTAGGAAGCATGCATGAGGTCGCCAAGGCATCGGCAATGGACCAAACTGATACTCCGAGTATGGACGCTATTGCAGCAGATCCTGGGCTTGACTCGCGCGTCATGGCTGTGATGTCTTGAGCGTTGAGCCCCAGCGAATAGAAAGAGGAGCAAATCCTCATCGACTCACTGTGAGCAAGTCTCACATGTCAATGTGAGTGCCCGGCGTCTCATCTGTAGACCGCTCTCATCCGCCCAATGGGCGAACTCGCTCGGTTCCGGTCACGAGCCATCTCAAGCAAGACGGGCTCTGGCTTCGAAGGACACTCGCTTCGTCCGAGTCAGCTTGATATCGTCCCAGTCGTCATCGACGCCCGGCTCTTGTCGTAGACAGTCGCGCGGGAGGAGCGACTCGCAGCGGCTCAGGTGCATCATGCACCGCGTCCGTCGACCGACAGCCCGGTCTCTGGCTCTGCAAGTCGCGGCGGTTGATTGATTTCGGCCGATCTGCTTGGCACCGCAGCGAACTGTCCGCCCAATCACCTCGCGCGGTACTCGGCGGTCAGAGCTTTGCAACGCGCCGTGGCGGCTCGGAATGCCGCCATTGGAGTGCCAGCGTGAAGTGGGAGCGCAGCGGAGCTAAAGAGCCGCTTCGTACACTCATGCACCGCGCCGAATGCGCAATAACACCGGCACACAGACTTCGTCTACGTGACCTGTGCAGCACAGCCCTCTCTCAATGCAGGTTGTGCGGTGCTGTGCCGGTCCGGCGGACGCCCAGTCGCAGTTTGATACCGCCACGATCGCCCGGTGCACGCCGGTCTTTCTCATTCTTCGATTTGCTTCGGCCTCCACACATCCATCAACCAAGGCGACTGATCAACCGGCAAGGCGGCTAAGCATGGCGGCAACCAACGCGCAGCGAGGTGGGCTCAAGACGCCGCTCGAAGCCGACGCCGCGGCGCGGCTGTCGTACATCAGCGGCACCTCCCAGAGCAAGGATGTTGAGGGTGGCTTCGCTGGCCTCAAGACCCCGGAGCGTGATGCTGCGTATGGAGAGTTCGAGGGCGGCGCGCTGCGTGAAGGCGGGCCGGTCAATCTGCTGAGCCGCGAGGCAGCGGGTCTCCTGTTCCAGTACGCGGCCGTCGGTCTCACGTACGGCATGCTGCCGGCCGTCATCTACCCGTTCCTGCAGCAGTACCTGAACGCGAGTGGGCAGCAGACGACAACCGCCAGCACCCTCGTGACGCTCCCGTGGTCCTTCAAGGCCTTCTACGGCATCCTGTCGGACTGCGTCCCCATCTTCGGACTTCGCCGCAAGCCCTACATCCTCATCGGCTGGGTCGTCACGCTCATTATGCTGTCCATCATG
>JAADXX010000514.1:0-21100 GCA_023338025.1 Phytopythium oedochilum | reverse complement strand
TGTACAGTGCGGACCAGCTGCGCGAGCGCTGGGAAGTGATCGTTGAGCGCGCGGAGAAGCACATGGAGAAGCTGGACAAGCTGCGTGCGTACAGGGAGAAGAAGCGCCAGGACCGACTTCGTCGCGAGCGCCAGCAGCGACGAAGCATCGTGGCTGTGTCTGCTCTGTTTGGCTTTCATGACACCGCCAAAAGCGAGAAAACGGATCCGATGGGTTTGCCTACCCGTCCCACCTACGAGGACGAGGACGGCGTCCATGATACGGACTCGAACAGTAACAACACGGGCGACGAGGTCGAGGAGTCTAACACGCAGGTATGCAGTCTGCGCGAGAAGAAGATCCTGACGGTGAACGCCAAGATCCACATGGAGAAGTTCGAGAAGCACTACGACTCGACCATTGTGGAAGTGTTCCGGTCGCTCGCGCATGCTGTGACGAGGCATCGCCCTCATCTGCATGAGCAAACGCAAGACGACAACGAGCAAGAGATGACACTTGCGGACATCCACGGTGTCGATTCTGCCGGCCAGCGCCGCGTTCAGCGGGAGCCGAGCGGGCCGAGAACGCAAACGGCAAGATTGGATGGCGCCGGTGCGGACGATGCGAGTCCGAACGGCAGTAGCGAAGGCGAGACCATGTGGCTGTATACCACGCCGGCCGAGCGTCTGGAGCATCGCGAGAGGGAGAAGATACAGCGCAAGCAGGCGTTCCGCGTGCTCCGGGAGTACGAGATCGAGACCGTCGAGGCTCGGCAGGACGAGCAGGGCAACGTCCGGTACGTCTCGTCGGCGCCAGTCGCCCATCCCCAGAGCTCCACGCCGGGGGCGTCCTCGTCACCCTCGACGCCGATGCGCTCCGTCATGGCGCGCTTTGACTCCATGCACCGGCCTCTGCTTCCTACCCAGCGGACTGTCGAACCGAGTGAAGACGACGTTGTCGTGGTTGCGTCCAGCGTGCCGGACGTGGCCATCACGATCGACGACGACTACGATGACGGCGACAGCTCGTCCGATGGGGACAATCCGTCCGTTGCCATGCTCGGCGACGACGTGCGCAGACACAGCGACGGTGCTGCTGACCCAGGGCTTGTGCCCTCGTCGACACCGACGGTGGCCCAGCCGCCCACGTCGCGCACGTACTCGGTCATCCCTCGCCGTCAGACGATCATGCGCCGCGTGTCGGCGTCCGCCGCCGCGTTCGCCAACTGGGCCCTCCGGTACGACAACAACAGCACCGCCAAGTACTAGTAGTCGACCGACCGAGAGGGTAGGAGAGCAGCTAGCTATGATGTTAGTCATCTTCGTGACAACAATGCCAGTCAATATCTATGAGGCGTACACTACCGCAACCCGGTCTCGCCCACAAGGCGACGGCCATGCGGGCCGATGGCATGGAGGTTAGTCGCATACCGAGCAGTGACATAAAGGACCAAAGAAGCCACCACCATCACAATCCCAACCGACGGACTGGTAATGGTTTTCAAGTTGCTGGTGCTGCTCCCGCAGGGCCCTCGTGTTTCATCCGTGCAGTTACGCTACACTAACGACGCGCGACGGCGCCTGTGACCGGGTCTCGAGCGTGGTTGGCCGTCCATGCGGCGCCTCGTGGCTGCTCTCCTGGCTCTCTGGCCGCCCCAGTCGCCCAGGGCGTCCGACTAGCCGCTCCTTCACCGCGCGCGACGCGACAGGTCGGGCGTTGGCGCGTCCAGGACGTCATGCCGGCTTCCCGAAAAGGGAAGCGAGGCAATCCGTCTATCTGGCGCGCTGGCGCATCTTTCGGCGCTTACGGCGAAGACGGCGCATGCGCTTCTTGCGCCACTTGGCGCGCATGCCGCCGTTGACCGACAGCAGCATCTTGAGCGAGCCGGCCTCGCCCACGGCGTAGTCGGCGAGCGAGCCGCTCTCGAGCTGCTTGCCGGCACAGACCAGGCGGAAGTTCGAGATGAACTCGACATCCTCCACGGCCTGCTTGACCGACGCCACCGAGGCGTCCGCCGCCACCGACAGGGTGAGCGGGGCCCCCGAGAGGGTCTCGACGAAGATCTGCATGACGGACGCAGCCACACTCAGCAGTACGGCCTTGTCCCTCCTGGATGCTCAGATGCTGTTCACAGGACGCAGCGGACGGTTAGCGCGGACGCTCCTCGTACATACTACGCGGGTACGGTAGCTAATAGCGGTGGCGACGACGACGGCGCAGGACGTACCCGAGGTGTACTCGGCAGAGCAGTCAGCAGAAAGTGAGCGAGATCATTGGGGCGGGCGAGCGGATCCGCGGCGGCCGGCGCTGTTGGTCGCCGCGCGCCAGTGACCCGACAGGCTCGAAGAATGTCTGATGAGGTCCGCGTCAAATTGATGTGTAGAAATCCGCATGTTAAACTCTGTAAAAGACGCAGGGACAGAACAGCATCTGCGAAAATGACTGGCTGCAATTGGCGATAGACAAAATGTGGACCACGCTCTTTACGGACGTCATTGGTGTAAACCACACTAAACATCACATAAGAGTGATGATCGTCAAGTTGAAGTCCTTCCAGCAGACGGCGATACTCAACTCAAGTCAAATCGGCACTTTTAGAAAGGCGGCGCGTCGGCAAGAAGTCGCCGGCGGCCATGCGGACGAAGGGGCGGCGGCGCAGGCGCGAGGACGGGGACGGAGGTGCGGAGAGCGACTCGAACGAGGTCGTGGGTGTTGGCGAGGCGCTGGGCTGCACGGTCGAGGCGGTCGCAGTCGCGGAGGAGGTCGGGGTCCACGATGATGGCGGTGTCGAGGCGCTGTACGCCCAGTTGCGGTGGCGGCTGCCACTGGAGCGCGCGATGGAGGAGGCTGACGCGTACAGTCTCGGTCGCGGTAGGCCGGTCATGTCTGGGGTTCAGGGCCGAACTGGCGGCGCTGGCAACGAGCGTACAGACGCAGAGATTGCCGAGCTGACGCGATTGATCGCGTCGATTGGCTCGGACAAGCGCAGCAGCACTCGCGAGTGGCTGGAGAAGCAGAGAGAACGGAAAGAAGAAGAAGCGGGCGATGTTGAAAGGAGGAGCGAGTGCCCGGCCCAGCTACAAGTGAAGCCGCAGACAGCGGAAGACCCGCTTGAGGCTCGACGAGACTCGCACGGTCGCGCTGTCCCACTTGGTGCGTCGACCGCGTCGCTTAGTGGTAGAAGCGCGTGTGTGCAGCTGATGTGTGAGAGTTTGGTACCGCAGGGCGGAACGTGTTGGGGGAACACTACGCTAGCTACAGCTCCCCGTTGAGCTACACGCGACGGGAAACCGCAGCAGAGATATTCGTGCGCATGAAGCGAGCCGTCCGCGAGGATATCCGACTGCGCGACGCCCGTCGCATCGCGGCGTTGAACGAGAAAGAGCGCACCAGGAAGCAGCAGCTTCAGAGTATGGGCTACTTGTCCCCCGACGCCGCGATCGAAGCACGGTTCGACCACCTGTTGCGGCGTGAATCGACCGAGTCGGAGCTATAACGAGCAGTGTCGCTCGATCGAAAGCCGCGGGCGAAGGAAGCGGTGACACTCGCTCTGACGACCTCGCTACTTGCCAGACACTATGCTGCCATACCCGACGGAAAGCAGTTCGTTCTCCTGCGTCGAGTGGCTCGCTGAGCTTTCATCAACGAACGCGGCACCGTCATTGTTCTTCCTGTGCATATTTCAGGCGCCGTCGGTGCCTCCGACCTGCTGCAGCTGTGCGTCATCGAGTAAATCCGGTCGCTGCAACGCTGCGTTTGAAGCCGGACTCTTCGCCACCTCCAGCGCTCATGGGCGTCTAAATAAAGCGATGCCACAGCATCGATCACAACTGGCGAGCTGTCTTCACCAGACAGCAACACAGCAGCCATGCGGACGATCAGCAAGGGCCCCAATGCGCTGTCGTCGTCCATCACATACCTCCCGTTCGGTGCTGCGTCGCGACGGCGTCCTCCAGCTGCCAGTGCGACTGCCCCAGTTTCTCCGCTGCGCTCCGTCAACGCACTCCCAGCTCTGACGCGAGTGAAGGAAAAGCTGGTGAGGCTCCAAAGCTCTCGAGTTGCCAGCTTCCTTCGCAGCAAGGTGGTCCAAAGGAAGACCGAGCGAGCGCTACTGTCAACGTCAGCCGGTGGTGGCTCAAGCTCGAGCGGACTCGCTCGACTGCTATCCGCTGTACTCGCATCGACTCGCCGCAGCCTCCAGCGCCAACGCCAGTGGCGTCTACCGTGGCCGTCATCGTCCAAAGCCGCGTCTATCATCCCCGCCGCGTGGAAGCGCAAGTTCGAGGCCGTAGCTGCCGCTCTCTCGCGCTCGCCCACCGTCCGTGGCATCATTGGACTCGCGCGAGCTGCGTACAGGAAGCTGGTCGGGCCGACGCGGGCCGAGAAGTGCGAGCTGGAGTGCCGCGCAACGGAAGACCGGCACAAGCGAGCGCAGAGCCTCGTCCGCGTGTGTGTCTCGCTCGCAAAGTTCCTAGCCGCACGCCGGCGCGCAGATCGTCGGCTGGCGACGAAGGCGCTCGCCGCGCGGGTAGCGAGCACGCTGCTCGCCGAGCAGAGCGCGCGAGTGACGGCGCTGATCCTGTGGCGCCGCAAGGCCAAGCACGCGCGCGTGATCCAGCGCTGCTGGCGACAGACTCGTCACGCGAAGACCGCTCATCGAGAAGGCAAGGTGCGCGTCATGGAGCTAATGGCACGCATGACGATCCGCCTCGAGTGCCAAGCGTCCGTGCAGTGCGAGCAGGTTGTGGCTCGTCTCGCCCTGTGCGAGGCGACAGCTCAGGGCATCGTCCTCGAATGCAGGAAGCGGCTAGCGGCGAGGCTGGTGCAGCGAGTGTGGCGCGGCTACCGCGCTCGCAAGCGCGTGTTCGCCATGCTGGCGTGGCGACGCAAGAGAGAGATGCGCGAGAAGGTGCGCGCGCGCGCCAGGGCCGCGAAGGAGGCGCTGCTGTCCCCGACGCGCGAGGCGCTGGCGCAGCGAAAGCAGCTCAAGACGCGCGAGGCCTCCCGCAAGCAGCGCACGCCGTTCGTCTTCCCCGCGGGCTTCCAGCGCGAGCAGCGCGAGGCGGTCTACGCCGCCGCGCACTGGAAGGCGCACGCGACCTCGCTGGCGCCGCTGCAGTTCACGTCGCCGCCGCCGCGCGTGTCCTCGCTCACGCGCGCCAAGACGCAGCGCGTGCCCTTCAGCAAGTTCGAGAGGATGCGCGACCAGCGCGCGCGCGTCAACATGGACAACGTGTGGGTCGCCATCCCAGTCGCGCACGCGCCGGCGGCGTCTTCGCCGCCTCCCGGCCGGAGCCGCCAGCGCCGGAGCAGATTCCTCGAGACGCGCTACGACTGGGTGCCTGCTGCGCTGCTCCATCTTCAGCAGGAGCCGCCGCAGGGAGCGGGAGCAGGCGGCGAGGAGCGAGGGCAGCGCGCCGCGGTCATGGACCTGCTGCTCCCCTCGCGTCCTTTGGCGTCCTGACCTGATTCGGGAGCTCCTGCGCTCTAATTGGCTGATATCCCCAGCATATTTCTTTTCGGCCAATCCGAGCACGCGACTGACGCCGCCGGCCCGTGACTGGTGGTGGTGGAGAGTCGAGCAAAGGGGAGCCACGGAGACCGCGGCGGCCATTCCAGTTCCTGTACACACAGTCAGTCGTTCACAGGGAAGCCGAGGTTGAACACAATACGAGACGACGATGTCGCTGTCGCTGTCGCTGCCGCCCGTGCCGGCGGCGTTCAGCGCCGAGGCGGAGGTGGCCGTGGGGCTCGGCGGGTACTTTGCGAAGAAGCGCGTGGAGCCGGTCGGGCGCGCGTACAACCGGCGCGTGAAGAACCTGACGCGCGGTCGGTCGGCGAGCTGCGAGTCGCTGGACGAGGCCGAGAAGGCGCGCGACTCGGTGCGCAAGCAGGAGGAGGCCGTGCTGCGCAAGTACCGCAAGAGCATCCGCGGCAAGAACTTCACGGAGCTGACCATGTACCAGCAGCTGGGCCTGGCCGACATTGGCTTCTCGGTGACGGAGGAGCAGGTCAAGAAGGCGTACCACCGCGTGCTGATCGAGCACCACCCGGACAAGACGGGCAAGACGGAGAACGACCCGAACTACCTGGCGGTGCAGAAGGCCTTCGCGACGCTCATGGACCCGCAGAAGAAGCGCGCGTACGACTCGCAGTGCGACTTTGACGAGTGGATCCCCACGGGCTCGGAGAAGGTGCTCGAGAACGACGGCTCGGGCAAGAGCTTCTACGACCTCTACGGCCCCGTGTTCACGGCCAACGCGCGCTTCTCGGAGACGCAGCCGGTGCCGGAGCTGGGCGACGACAGCACGGACATCGACACGGTCTACGCCTTCTACGACTTCTGGCACAAGTTCGACTCGTGGCGCGACTTCACGCACGACGCCGAGCACGACGTCGAGTCGGCCGAGCACCGCGACCACAAGCGCTGGATGGCCAAGAAGAACGAGGTCGTGGCCAAGAAGAAGAAGAAGAAGGAGTACGCGCGCCTGGCCAACCTCGTGGACCGCGCGCTGGCCACCGACCCGCGCATCCGCCGCGTCAAGCAGGCCGAGAAGGACCGCAAGCTCGCCGAGAAGCGCGCCAAGGAGGAGGAGGCCCAGCGCATCATTGACGAGGAGCGCCGCGCCAAGGAGCAGGCCGAGCAGGCCGCCGCGCAGGCCGAGGAGGCCGAGAAGGAGTCGCGCAAGAACGCCAAGATGGCCCGCGAGAAGCAGAAGAAGCTCTTCCGCAAGGTCAAGAAGGCCTTCCGCGAGCTCATGGCCGCCGCCGAGGAGCAGGGGCTCGACGGCGCCATCGACATCGTCAAGACGGAGGCCATCTGCGAGAGCGTCGAGATGGACGAGCTGCAGGCGCTCGTGGACGCCATGGGCGGCAGCGTCGACGCGCTCAAGCCCGAGGGCCTCTCGGCCGTCGCCGGCGCGGTAGCCAAGCTCTAGAGCGCGGGGAGGAGCCGGCAGCCAGCCAGCCCAGAGCCCTGGCTTGTCGCAGGCGGCGGAGGAGGAGGCGGCCGGCACGAGCGTCTCTCCGTGCGACAACTTGAATAATCAACGAATCCTTGTGCACACGAACACATGTACTCGAGTATGTTACACTTCAAGTTGTATGATAATAGTGCGTAGCTTTCCAGGTTGACTGCGTTGAAGTGAACGGATGCATGTGGTCCACATAAGACAAATGTCGCACGAAGGTGCTCCGAAGGTCGCTCGACGGCGGCGTGGCCCTTTCCACCAGTTTTTGACTAGCGAGCAGCGAGCTGAAGCGCTAAGCGACGCGACTCGTCACCTGCCGTCCCGCCCCCTGGCTCCGCTTCGCGCGCTCCATCGCCCGCAGCTCGCTCGTCAGCTGCCTCTGCGCGTCCTCTACAGCTCTGTCGCTGCGTTTCCGTCCGTCCGCGCGAGATAAGCGCTCAAAATGGTGCGTTGGTGGCGCTTCCCTCGGTTCGCGTCTTCATTATTCTAACAGCCGCCGTTGCGCTCGGACTCCGCGCCAGGTCCGCAAGAAGCAGTTCATCGACAAGAAGGCGGCGCAGCACTTCCACGTGGTGCACCGCAGCCAGCGCGACCCGAAGGCGAACGACCCGGACGCGTCCAAGTACGTGCTGCTGTCGTCGACGGTACGTCCTCCCTCCCCTCTCCATACAATCTCTATTCCATCATCACGTCGCCCACCCCGCGACTCACCGCGCAACGTGCATGTCGGCCCCCCTTCGTCCCTCTAGCACCACGTCGAGCTGCGGTCGGACTCGGAGAGCGAGGACGGTAGCGACTACAGCGACGATGAGGACATGCCGGAGCTGATCGCGTCGCCCACATCCGCCAAGCCGAAGCCCAATAGTAAAGCCAAGAACTCGAGCAAGGGCGGCGGGGCCATGGCGGTGCGGCGCGTCAAGTTCGGCGCGGTCGAGGCGGAGGACCTGGTGGACGCGGACGGGCTGCCGCGCGACGGCTACGACTACTCGCAGCACATGAAGGAGATGGGTCAGGGGCGGTTCTACTCGTCCACGGGCCGCTTCGACGTGGCCAGCGGCGCGTTGGCGCGCAAGGTGTCGCTGCCGGAGGACGTGCTACCGAGCGGCGAGGAGCAGGCCCGGCTGCTGGACGCCATCACGCTCACGACGGACGTCATGGACGCCGACCTGCGCGAGGCACTGGAGAACGACGCGGCCTTCGAGCCGCTGGACGACGACTTTCTGGCGCAGGCGGACGCGGACGACGGCGCGGGCGGCGCGGCCGGCGCGGACGACGGGTTCGACTACGACGCGCACATCGCCAAGCTCTTGGCGGCGGCCAGCGGCGTCCCCAAGGTGCGCGGCGCGCTGTCGGACGAGGAGGAGGAGGAGGAGGACGACGACTTTGAGAACGAAGAAGAGAACTTTGAGGACGAGGAGCTGGACGAGGAGGCGCGCGCCGAGGAGCAGCGCGCGCTGGACGCGCTGTTCGAGAAGACGCTGGCCGAGGAGTACGACGACGAGCAGCTGGGCGAGCTGGAGGAGGACGACCCGGAGACGCGCGGCGCGCTGGCGCTCGAGGGCGCGCTGCTGGCCGAGGTGGTGGCCGACTTTGCGCTCGCGCGGCAGGAGCTGCTGGACAGCGAGGGCAAGCTGGGGAACCCGCTGGCGCCGGCGGGCAACCGGCTGCGTGAGATCCAGGAGGAGTGCGCGCGCGAGATGGAGGCCGAGGAGGAGGCGGAGGCCGAAGGGGACGCGGAGGGGAACGAGAATCCAGAGCGAGAGGACGCCAAGGGAGCCGGCGTGGACGAGCTGGAGCGCATGATGGCGCGCAACGCGTACCTGGCGCCGCGCGCGGCCGAGCGATGGGACTGCGAGACGATCGTGAGCACGTACTCGACGCTGGACAACCACCCGACGGTGCTGCGCGAGCCCAAGCCGGCGGGCAGGAAGAAGAGCTGGGCGGGCGTGCGGCCGCAGGGCGAGGCGGCGGCTGGCGCGGACGGCGCGCGGCTCGGCCGCATCGAGCTGTCGCGCAAGACGGGCATGCCTCTGGGCGTGTTCGAGGCGCGCCGGCCGCAGCCTGAAGACGAGGAGGAGGACGAGGAGGAGGAAGACACGGAGGAGCGTGAGGACCGCGGGCGAGCGCGCGTCAAGGGCGAGAGCAAGGAGGACAAGCGCGCGCGCAAGGCGGCGGCCAAGCTGCTCAAGACGCAGCGGCGGGTCGAGAAGAAGGAGACCAAGCTGGCGTTCAAGGACGAGCAGCAGCGGCAGCTCGCGCAGACGGCGCCCGGGCGCGTGGCCATCTTCCGCTACTGATCAGTGTACAGAGTTCTCCCCCTTCCTCCCTTCCCATACATCCCGATACATACATAAGCATCCAGATGATCGGACGATCGCGTAGCGTCTTCAAAACCGCGTTGCATTGCTCGCGCCGCTGCTACTTGCTGTTCGTCCTTGTCCTACTCCGTCGTGGCCTACAATTCTACTCTACACTGTCGATCCATGTCCTAATACTTAAGCTGCTCTCCTAATACTCTCCTGCACATGCACGGTCCGTCCTCCCTCCCAGTCAAAAGCAGAGGTCGCCCCACGCCACCTCCGACTCGTTCAGCGGCGACAGCGGCACCTCCCAGGCCTCGGGCGTCACGTTGGCCAGGTCCAGCAGCAGCTCGTTCTCGAACGCGCGGTCCTGGTCGTCCGCCTCGAGCGCCTGCAGCGCGTGCTCGTCGCCCTTGAGGTCCCACTTGAGGCAGTCGCGCGCCACCGACGCAATGCGCGGGTCGGCGCCCGCGTCCAGCGGGCCCTGGTCGTCCGCCAAAAAGTCCATGTCGAGGTCCAGCGGCGACGGCACCGACGCCGGCGGCATGGCCGCGGTCGGCGTCATGGCCATGGGCGGCCGGCTGTCGAACAGCAGCTCGTGGCGCATCGACAGCGCCGACGCGAGCGGGTAGCAGTCGTCGCGCTTGAGCATCTCCCAGCGCTTGTCCGGCGCGCCGAGGTCGACCGCTGGCGGCGCCATGGCCGGCGCCATGCCGGGCTTGAGGGCCGGCGACATGTTCTCGATCGACAGCGGCTTGGCCATGGGCGAGAAGCACGCGACGGCGGCGCTCAGGCCGGCGCCGGCCGGCGGCGCCTCGACCGCCATCTGCGGCGGCTTGGCGTTGGCGTTGGCAGCGGCCAGGGGGTCGAACCACGGGTCCTTGGCCTTGCCGGCGCCGCGGCGCTTAATGTGCACCAGCAAATCCGGCCGGCCCTTGCGGAAGAAGCTGTGCTGGTAGATCGTCAGCTGGCCCTCCTGCACGCGGTAGAAGCTGTAGAAGTTGAGCTGCCGGATGAGGCTCGAGAAGCGCCGGTGGCGGAAGTACTTGGGCAGGCAGTGCTCCGCCAGCATCTTGGGGTCCACGATGCAGAAGGCCGACCCGCCGCGGATCCACGACACGATCGTCGACGGCTCCGAGTCCACCATGCGGTACAGCTTGCTCACGAACGAGCCCGACGAGCAGCACTCGCGCCCGGGCGTCGGCGACGCGCACGCCTCCATGCCCTGCAGGCTCTGCGCGCGCGGCCGGCGGCTCAGCGCGGAGGCGGCGGCGGCCACGGCGGCAGGGTCCTTCACCATCATCATGCTGTGGCGGCTCCCAGTTCGATCACTTGCGGGGCCGCGGGCTTTTTCCTGAATGGCCCAACCCATGTTGAACGCGCAGGCAGGCAGCTGGGAAAGTGTGTGTGGGGGCGTAAATTACCATCCACTCGGCTGAAAACTATGTATACGATGCGCGCCCGTTTTGCGAGGGCAAGGGTTACGGCCATACAAAACGTGAAAGAGAGAGCGAGAGGCCAGACCAGAGGGGGAGCGGACGGGTGGCATAGACCCACCCCTCGACGGACCCAGCAACAGCCATACTCACGTCAACTGCTGCGACACGTGCAGCGACGCGACCCCCTGTCCAACGATAGGTGGATGCGACGCCGCCGTGGGCGCCGCCGATTGGCTGCTTTTGGACCAATGAGCCCCGATCTGGCGACTCACCAGCGTAAACTATTGTTCCAAGCGTACGAGACCATCACTCGCCCTGGCTCGATGTCGTCACAGGATCGCGAATCCAGCATGCTCACCATCATTCTGACCAGGCTGGTTTAGGTTTACGGTGAGGGAGCTGAAATTTTCGGCCGCACACTCAGCAGCCAAAAGAGTTGGCCCGGGATCTTCCACCCTCGGCTGCCACGTGCGGCAGAGACTTTGAAGGGGATGGCCCACATGGCTAACAAACTGGTTCCTCACTCCGGTTCAACCGGTGTCCGCGGCGCAGTTTCCGACCGCTTCTGCCCCGAAAAGAGATCTCGCCGCACAATACGTGGACATCCACCCGGGTGGAGCAACCGCCCGGCGGTTCCGCGCGTAACCGCGCAGGACACTGTCCGTATCCGCCCGCCCGCGTCCGGATAAAAACGCCGCGGATCGGAGGCATCATGTCATGTTGCGCCGCTGCATATCAGCAGCAAAGACCCAGACCTCCTCGAACATCCATCTCCTTTTCAGCCGCGCGGTGGTGCTCTATGTGTATCAACATTTTGTATTGCGGAGCGAGCGGGTGCGACTCATCCCAGCCATGCTTGGAGGGAGGAGCGAAAAAACACGCCGATTGCTTGCTTGATGAGCCGGTTAGCTTTCAAAGAGGTCTGTCTTTTATTTACGGCACAGTTTCCGTGCTGAACCTTCGATTTTTGCAGCTCGGCGCCATAGAAAATCGAAAAACAACCCGACATTATACTTTGACCAAGTGAAACGCGCAGGTGCTCCGCGTTGAAGTCACCAATGTCCCTTCGAATAGATGGGTACCCTTTTGCCGTCCATCCTAGAGAGGCCGCTTCTATCTCGCGGCGTTCTATAGAAACGGTCGTCAAATTTCGGTCTCCACTTGGTTGTTGTGTCTTCCGGGCGGCCTTCGCTTCGTTGTTGTTGTGTGTGTGTGTGCTTCGTTGTTGTGTATGCCGTGCAGTCGCTGCGCAAACACTACACGAGCGCCTGCGCGGCGTCTGAACGAGCGGCGGCACACGCCTCGCGAGCGCCGTCTCTGGCACGATTGCTGCCTCGCCCGCCCTAAAGTGCCGGTCTGACGCTCAGCGCTCACGGCGACGGTCCGCGTTGGTCCGCCCAGGCGTGAGACAGTGGTCGTACAGTATCAGCTGAAGCATCGCGCCGGCTGCGCGCCAAAAGATTTGACGTAATTTTCAGTTCGTCTACAATCGAACCTGGAATCTTGGTGCTGCCAACCTACAAGCAGCCAAAGCAACCGACGAGGGTCCACATGGCCATACGAACCACCAGTCAAGCGGCAGTAAGCTTCTGTTGTTCGCTCGATCTTTGGGACACTTGGCACAAAATAGGGAAAAAATATCTGCGATCGAATGTGAAATGAATGGCGCCACGTTGGCATTCTTTCGTGCGCTGTTGCACGAGCTACAATACACCAGCGAAAAAAGCGAGCGGTGACATCACCTGCATAGCGCTGAGCACTCCTCCCTCTTCCGCCCCCACCTCTAGTGGAGCTCGTCGATGACGATGAGCCGACGACTTCTCTTCTTGGATAAATAACAGGGCAAATGTCGTGCGAAGGTCGACGGAGCCGCCAAGTTGAAGCAACATCATGTCCAACAAGAAGACGCAGAGTCAGCGGTCGCGCATCGTCAAGGAGCCCAAGTACGGCAAGTACTGCAAGCAACAGGTCCGAACGCGGGCCATCGGACGGGAAGTCGTCCTCGGCCACGTTGCGCGGCCGCGCGAACCCGCCAAACTGATTGGCGCAGCACTTCCAGCCCACGACTAGCGCCTTCAGCCTCCGGTCCAGGTCCTTGGCGAGCTGCTCCCATTCGTACGCGCGCAGCATGCGGAGCCAGCGTCGCTAGGCGCGTCTGTTCGTACGCGCGTTTAATCGCAACGCACGCGCCTGTCGTTGCGAGTACGGGTCTGTGTCCACGACGCGCAGCCGCATGCCGCGCACTGTAGAAGCCGAGCATGCGGCGCTCGTCGTCCAGCCGCGCAACGGGCGAGCCGTCCGCACGCAGGTTGGTCCCGCAGTGGCTGTCTCCTCGAACTTGAAGTCCTCGACCGGCGCGACCAGGTCCAGTCCAGCCGGATGGCCGCCATCTGCCGTGCGTGACGGCTGGGCATGCGACGAACTGCTCGTCCTTCGCCGTCACGAACGCGCGTAGCGTGCGCAGTCCTCATATCCTATGGATAGTGATAGCACTGCACGGTGTTGAGACAGTGCGCGTTTACGGTACAGCTCTGCCGAGCGCGCGTCGGCAAACAGTTCGGTAGCGAGTTGGTCGCACCTGGCAAATGCGGCCGTCCAGGTGTACCCTCCCTTCATGTCGCGGCACACAGGAGGAGCTTGCTGCGCCGTGTCTGCTTCCTCGACCGCGCGACCAGAGGGACGGAGCAGCGCGCGAGAAGCGACAAGTCGACCCCGCGCAGCTCGGATAGCGAGCGCAGCGGCGCTTCAAGTCTCGAGCTTGCTGCTGGCGTTCTGTTTGACCGCAGCGTCTGCCAAGCGCCGGAGTGCGGCGTTGCCAGGGGGTTTACACGTCGAGCGCGCGGTCGAAGCAGGGGGTCGAGCCGCAAGCGCTCCCACCGTCGCCGCTGAGATGGCGTCCTCTAGCTCTCGCGCCAGCAGTTGCTGCCTCTCGAGGGCCCAGTCGCCACGGAGCGTGCCGCCAATGAAGAGGAACGCTCGCTGCCCGCCCTCGTCAGTTCCAGGCGACTTCCAGCGCCTCCCTCCCCGTCCGCTCCGTCCTCTCTGTCCTTTCCGTCCTCGCACCAGCTGCGGAGCTCGGCCAGCCGCCAGTGACGCGCGAGCGGTCGACGGCGTCCAGAGCGTCGAAGAGCGCGACGAACAGCGCGGCCGCTGGAGCGCGGCGGCGGCCGAAGAGTCGCGCGGTGATCGCCATGTCCACGACGAGCGACGCAACGACGACCGGCCAATGCTCGCGCGCTCGGTCGGGTGCGGACGAGGCGCTTGCAGCCGCTCGACTCGCACTTCCGCGAGGTCACGGCAGCGCATCGAGCGCGAGATGGCGGCGAGCGAGGGCAGCGCGGCCGAGGCTCGGCGTACATCCACGCGATCTCGGCCACGAGCAGGTCGAGCTTCTTGAACACGCACGGGCCCAGACCCGAGCTGCTTGCAGCCCCGCGCCTCGCTCCCCTGCACAGCGCGCCAGCGACCGCAGCGTTAGTGCGCTGTACCGTTTGATCCTTTGCTGACACGAGAGCGCCGCTCACGATCACGTCCGACTGCGCGCAGCGCGTCTAGGCAGAGTCCACGACGCCTTGACGCGCGCCTCGCTGACGCTCTAGATGTTGCGCAGCATGGGAAGCGAGGGGGGACGCACGCCAACTCCATTATCCGAGCGCAAGCGCCGGATATCCCATTCTTCGCCGAGAAAGCCCGGAGAGTGCTTCCAGTCGCCACCCGACTGCATTGGCTGCTGGCGTCGGCCGCTAGGAGCCCCTCGCGCTGAATATGGATCATTAAAGTCGGTTGGTACTGTTATCGATAGCAGGCTGTGCGCCTGCTCCGTCGCCGCGAAGTACGCAGGCGTGCCGTACCTTACGAGGCGTAGCGCAGGACACGCGGCGGCCCCCGATCGACCGGTTGGCCCTTGGCGCCGGCGCGCAAACTCGTACGCCGCCGGAAAGGTGCTCTGCTGCCGCTGGAGGTGCATGGAGTTGCCACTTGCGCTGGGCCGAGGAAGTTCTAGAATGAGAGGATCGCCAAAGGCGGCGCGCGTCTAACAAGAAAGTACGCGCCGTCCCGCTAATGATGGTGACGGCCGTGGCGCTCGTACCGGCATGGCTGAGACCATGAGGCGCGCCTGGAGAGGAGCGGAAAGTTCTGCCACCCGCAGCCGTGAGGCGGCTCTGTGCTGCGACGGATGCCGCTGATGGTGACGGCCGTGGCGCTCGAACCGGCATGGACGAGACCATGAAACGCGTCCGGAGCGGCACGGAGCAGCCCCCCGCCGCATCGATAGCTCAATGCTGAGTGTCGGAAGCTCGTTGTCCCTCCCCCTAACGCGGCGGCCCAGTCGGCTTCACTAGCGGTCAAAGACGTGGGCACAAGCGTGACCGAAGTCACAATACGAGGAAGCGGCTCGAGGCGCTGAGCCCTCACTCTACTGTAGCTCGTATCGCATGTCTTTGGATGTGCCTGAGCTGGGTGGCGGGTCAGAAGCTGACATGTCTGTATGTGTGGTTGTGCAGGAAGCGATTCGAGACATGCGCCGCTTCTCCGACTCTACCGCTGGTGGCTGGTCAACAAGAAGTCGCCCATGTCGGAGCTGGTGTCTGAAGACGACCACTATTGCCCGATGCTCAAGAACATCAAACCACCCAACCTAACGTGATCGACAGCCACAACCGCACAATCACGAGCTCCAAGAGCCTGTGGATCGATTCCATGCCAACGACCGATCGATCCATGCAGCGCCGCCAAAAAGAGGCGGGCACACGCATCTGCTCGATGATCAAGATGACGATTTCCATGGCCGCAGTCTTCGAGACCACCGACATTTCCCGCCCGAGAGCCGCAAAAAACCTGCCTAGCTACACCAAGACAATGGTATAAGCTGTTTCATGACGAGACCGACCAACGACGCCGCAGAAAGCCTAGCTTCGCAGCTGACGCCAAAGGAGAGGGCACAAGTTTACCGCCTTCGACAGCAGATCGATCGACTTGGTGAGTGAATGAACACTTAGTCGCCAGCGATGAACGCTACCAGCGATCCACCGAACACACACTCGCGAATTCGACGATACGACAAAAGCATATTTCGAAGCGCTATCGCCTCAGGCACGCTACGAGTGGCGCATTCGATTCTACGCGAGCCATTGTTGAAGATCCACCGAAAGAGTTATAGTTTTTACCAGCGGTTGGGCGAGCACGACCAGCGCCAACACGCTCAAGATTCGACGCGATCCTATCAAGACCAACCACAAAATGATCCGGGTGAAACGGCAGCCTCGCTTGCCATTGACAGGCGAATATCGACAGACGCCACTATCCTAGTCCAGGTGAAGCCCGGCGGCAAAGTGGCGGGCCATACCACCAAACGCCGGGGTCATGACCCACCAACGTGGTTGATGCTGGACGCTGTTCATTCTGCCATCCCGAACAAGTCCGCTATTCATCGAAGCGAGCACAACAAAATTGACCCAAACGACGCATCACCACCACCACGACACCCACGACGAACACCACCACCACAACGTGTTCCCGCAATGAAACACGCCGTCACCAACAGCAAGAATGTTCTGGAGAAAACTGGAGGAGCACCGTGCGGCAATGGTGGGCGAGTCTGGCGGCCGCCGCCACAAGAAGCATTGCGAGGACGCTTGCGAGGTGACGAGCAGGGCACTGCTGCTTTCGACCATAAAACCCTACCTCCGACAGCGCTCGCTTGGCGCGCGCGATGGTGGTCGTTGACCGCGATGCGCGCCTGCTGCAGCGGCTTGCCCCGATGTGTCGGCGGCAATCGGCTCGGCATTGGCGGTCAGCACGTCGATCCAGGTGGCGCACATTGCCAGGCTGCGGCGCGCAACGGCACGTGGGACTGCATACTCGCGCTGCGCGCCGACCGCCGCGTCCACCTTGACATGCGCCGCCTTGGAAGTGTCCAAAGGCACCTCGCGGAATGTCGGTCTCGCCTGTGTACGGGCTGTCCACCTTGATGGTAGCGGCAAGAAGCCGCGCGCACGAGCGTGAGGCCGTGCGGCGGCGCTCCTTGTCCGGCTTTGTCGCGGCTCTCTTGTCCTCCAGGACGCTCGTCATGTCCGTTGGGTCGAACTTCCCGAAGTCGACGTCCATGAGCGTGCCCACGAGGTCGCGCACCATCTTGTAGAGGAACCGGTCGCCGCGGAGCCGGATGCGGATCATTGTCGACCGGTCGTCCTCGCCCTCTTCCCCCTCCTGCTCGTCTTACTCCGAGTGGAGCGCTCACTCGCTGTGACAGCGCACACGCCGCTCTTGTCGCCGTCCTCGTCGGCCTTCGCGCCAGAGAGCGTAGAGCAGTCGACCAACGCACTCGTACGTCTTGCCCTTGGAGCGCGCTCGCGGGTCGCTGGTCGTGCGTCTACGTCCCTTGACTTGCCAATGACGGCGAAATCATCTACCAAATGGTGGAAACCACACCACTATGTAAACCATTTATCCGGACAATATCAATGCGAATACCAATTATCCGGATAGAGCTGCACATAATTGTGTACCAAACATCATTTCATTGCAATTTGCCAATTGCCAAAAAAGCTATCAAACTACCGGCTCGAAACCGGCCCAAAACCGGTATCACTCATGTGTCGACGTGGACCACACGAACACGAGCCGCGGGCACACCAAAAAACAAAACCAAACAAACAGAAAGGCAGGCGGAAAGGCGGACGGACATGGCGAGCGCGAGCGCGCGGCCAGCGGCGGCGGCGCCGTCGGACAGCGACGAGGACGAGGACTACGGCGAGCCGTCCGTCGGCGCCTTCGAGCTGCACGACGCGGTCGAGGCGGGCGACCTGGGCCGCCTGCGCGCGCTGCTGCCGCACAAGGCCGGGAACGGGGCGGCGGCGGCGGTCGAGGACGAGGAGGACGGTGGCGACCTGGCGGCGTCGCGGCGGCTCGTGATGGCGATGGAGAGCCGGCTGCTGGACAAGGACGACATGGGCTGCCTCCCCATCCACGTGGCCGCGATCCACCAGCAGCTGCCGTGCCTGACGCACCTGCTGCGGTACTCGGAGGCGCTGGCGAGCGCCATGCTGCGGCTCAAGTGCGGCGACCTGGGCACGCCCTTCGTGCACCTCGTGCTGCGCGTGGGCGCCGTCAACCGCGGCTTCTGCGACGCGGCCGTCGCGGACCTCTTCGGCGACGTAGACGCCACGGGCGCGCGCTACTCGGGCGACTTCCGCGCGCTGCTGCTCGAGAAGCTGGCCGCGCGGGACGAAGAAGGCAACAACGCCTTCCACCTGTGCGCCGTCAACGACCTGGCCGCCAGCTTCCGCGTCTTGGCCGCCTTCTTCCTGCGCGGCCACGCGGCGGGAGCGCCGGCGGACGGCGACAAGGGCCCCGCCGCGCTGCGCGCGCTGCTGGAGAAGCCCAACAAGGTCGGCTTCCGGCCCGTCCACCTGGCCATGAAATTCGGCAGCGCCGGCGTCGCGGCCGCGCTCATCGACGACCACTCGGTCAACGTGAACGCGCGCTCGTCACTGCAGCAGACGCCCGCGCACGTGGCGGCGCTCGCGGGCTTCCAGGCGGGCGTCGCGATGCTCGTCCAGTCCGGACGGGCCGACCTGTCGGCGACCGACCTGTGGGGACGCTCGGCCGCGCAGGTCGCGGCCAAGTGCAAGTTCTTCGCGATCGAGGCCTTGCTGGGCGGCCCGGGCGCGGCGGAGGACGCGCCGAAGGAGGCGGGTGCTCCTCACCAGACCCGCTTTCTGTTCCACGAGGAGGCGTTCCAGCACCTCCCCTTGGCGCGCCACCGCCGCGGCGGCCCGGAGCTGCCTGCCGAGAACCCGGAGCGCGTCGCGACGCTGGTCGACGAGCGGTTCGGCATCCTGCACTCGCGGGAGTTCAAGGCCGAGCGCGTCGTCTGGGACTCGGCCGTGGAGCGCGCCGACATCGCCGACGTGCTGCGCGTGCACGAGTTCAACTACGTCGACAAGCTGCGCCAGCGGTGCGACGAGCTGCGGACAAGAGCCCCGCACCCCGACAGCGCAGAGGCAGGAGCGGCGGACAACAGCGCCACCTTTGCGTGGGACTACGACACGGCGCTGTCGCTCCAGTCGTACGACGCGGCGTTCCGTGCGGCGGGCGCCGTGTGCAAAGCTGTGGACGACGTCGTGGACGGCGCGAGCACGAACGCGTTCTGCATTGTGCGTCCGCCTGGACACCACGCGGGCCCGGTCGGCAAGGTGGTCTGCGAGAACGACCCAGAGGGCAGCCTGGGCTTCTGCTTGCTCAACAACGTCGCGGTGGGCGCTGCGTATGCGCGCGCGCACTACAAGCGGCGCGGCATCGACAAGATCGCGATCCTGGACATGGACGTGCACCACGGCAACGGGACCGAGGAGATTGTGCGACAGCTGACCCCCAGCACGCGCACGTGTGCGTTCGAGACGCCGTACGGCGCCGGCTCGCAGGTCGTGCACGCGTACAAGCCGTGGCGCGACTCCCGCGACGCGGACAACGTGTTCTTCTGCTCGGTGCACGGCTACGGCCACAAGGAGGAAGACGGCGTGCAGCACGATGCGTGGTTCTACCCCGGGTCGGGCGAGTCTGGCGCTGACCGGGCCTCCCCGCACGTCTTGAACGTCGGGCTCGGCGTGAACCACGACGGCGGCGGCGCCAGCACGTCCGTGTCGCGGCTCAAGTGGCGCAGCGCGCTGCGCGACCAGGTGCTTCCCAAGCTGCGCGCCTTCGACCCGGACCTGATCTTCCTGTCGGCGGGCTTTGACGCGCACAAGAAGGAGCGCGTCAACTGGGGCTACGTCTCGCTGCTCGAGCAGGACTACGAGTGGCTCGTGCAGCACCTCAAGCGCATCGCCAACTCGTGCTGCGATGGCCGGCTCATCTCGGTGCTCGAGGGCGGCTACAACTACTACGGACGCATGGTGTCGCCGCTGGCGCGCAGCGTCGCTGCCCACGCGCGCGCGCTCGCGAGTCCGGCGCGGGACGAGTGGGACGAGGGCGACGTGGCCAGCGAGGCGGCCCACGAGCAGTCGCTGCTGCAGAACTACTTGAGCGGGACGGCGGCGTCCCGGGGCGGCGGCGGCGGCGGCGTGCAGGTGCTGGCCGTCAAGAAGAGAAAGCCGAGCGCGAGCCAGCAGGGGGCGGGCGACGACGCGCCAGCGCCTCGCGAGCGCAGCAAGCGCTCGCGCAAAGTCGTCGACTACGTGGCGCTCGCCGAGCAGCTCGCCGCCGAGCAGCCCGCCGGCGCCGGCAGCGGCAAGCGGCTGTGACTAATAATGCAGGTTGCGACGCATGCCGTCTGCATAGATATAGGATGGATTCTCTATACTTGATTGAAGTATGTGATACTTCATCCTTAGATGTATAAACAGACAACAAACCGTCAAACAGAATATTTGTAGACTTTCAAATAGAATGAACTCATCAAACAGCATTAATGGTGCGGGTTTTCGAGACAAGTTTACACAAGTTTCAAAAATTACGCACCAAGGTTACAAAGGCTGTTGGAGAGATTGTTCGCTTGAACAGTTTTTCCTGTGCAACAGAATAAGGTTACGCGGACAACCAACATTTGCTGTGTAACTGGAAGTGTTGATATATTGCGTGTTGTGCGTCGGTAGATGCGGCGGCAACAGCACCCGCACATACCAACGGTTAGAGGACCGGAAGGCGACCCAACTTATTCCATCACTTGGTCGGCATTCGATTATCATTGCATTCAAAAACGAGCACTCTGACAACCGGGCCGCTGAAACCGAGCAAGGTACCGACCAACTCGACCGCATTCGATCCACAAACAGTGTGGACCACAGCTCGCACTCGTCCAACTTACTGGGCGAGCTTGAGCAGGCTCGCGTCCGTGAAGTCCTTCCACGCCTCAAGCTCCTTCAGGTCGTTCTCCAGCGTTGCCTCCACACCGTCGAACACGTCGCCGAGCGGCAGGCGGGTCGGAAGCTCGCGGTTGGCGGCTCGCCCGGTCTTGGTGAGCGCGTCGACGATGAACTGCGCTCCCTTCGCAGGGTCTCCAGCAGTCTCTACCGCCTTTGTGTAGCTCACCATGACGCTCGTGGTAGCCGCATAGACGTCGACCTTCTCCTCAGCGACGCGCAGATTACTGCCGACGATCTCCGTGCTGAACAGACCCGGTTCGATGACCACGACGTCGATGTTCAGCGGCGCCACCTCGACCTTTAGCGTACAGTGCGCGTCAAAAAGATAAGAACGAACTTTCGGCGATGATATCTCCGCTTCTACTGGGCGGTTTGGCCCGCTGTTTAGATATGACCTCCGTTTTAGCCACAAAAAGTGCGGGGTTGTGCTAACGAGCTGGATTACGGCCGCGGTGACAGGCCTCCCATACAAAGCACGTGATTGAGTACCGCGACAAAATAGTAAGAACGGCGGCCACCATACAAAATTCTATATTATAGGAATG
>JAADXX010000513.1:0-21130 GCA_023338025.1 Phytopythium oedochilum | reverse complement strand
GGTGTCGATCGAGGACCCGAGCGTGGCGTTCATCGGTTTGCCGTTCGACACGGTGCCGTTCCAGTGCAACGAGCTGCAGGCGATGTGGGTGGCGCAGGTGTTTAGCGGCGCGCGGTCGCTCGTGAGCAGAGAGGACATGTACGAGGACTTTTACGAGGAAGTGCGCCAGCAAGACCGGCCGCTGGGCCGCAACTTTCACCAACTTGGAGCCAAGCGCCACGTGCAGTACTTCAGGTACGTGCCGCGCCGTCTCAAAAGCATTCACCCTGCAACACTGACGATGAGGCTCGGACAGTGAGGTGGCTGCGCTGGCGCAAACCCAGCTTGACATGATCGGCGTCCAACTGCTCGTCGATGCGGTCGGACTCGCCATCAGCTTCCCGACTGAGTTCCGAGCCGCGTCGTACGTGGTGGACGCGGCGACTGGCAAGTGCACGAGGCGCTTCACGCCCTGCGGAGTCCCGACCGAGATGGTCAAGACCTTCGGCTAGCTCCGCGACCGTCCTCTACGCGTTGCATTCATCGTGAATCATGCGTGTTCAGGTCCGAAAGCGCCAGTCAATTGCACGTTTTTATTCCGCTACAGCGTCTGCACTGGCATGGTTGTAAAGTTCTCTAGTGGACCGACGCGGCCGTCGGTCCCCCACGCCGCGATACCCGCGACAGACACGTAGTACGTCAAGTTGGGCTCGAGTCCGTCGATGACCGTCGAAGTCTCGAGTCCGCGGTACACCTCGACCGCGTTTAGCCGCAGAGAGTAGCCGTCCACGTTGTCGATTGAATCCCACTCGACTCGCGCTCTTCTCGCCGTGATGTTGCGGACGAAAGGCCCAGTCTTCGGCTTGTCGATCGTCAGGTACGTCGCTGTGACCACATCCACAAGGGGAAACGGGAGTTAGGTCGATCGGAAAGGAAGCCTACGAACGTGCAAGACACTCACGCGTGGTGTCGAGGTACGAGCTCCATCCCCAAGCTGCGTAGCCCTGGACAAAGAGTCCGAGCGCCACCGCTTGCGCCACCGCGGCCGTGGGCGTCGAGAAGCGCGTGATCGGGAGGAAGAAGGCGCCGAGCATTGTGTGGTGGAAGTGGAACCGCGCCGACGGGAACAGGGCCCATGAGAGCAGCACCGCCAGCGCCACAGCAACGTACAGCGCGAGGAACCGACGCCACTTGTGAGTTTTGTACAGCACGCGAGCGAACCGCACGCAGCACCAGAGCCCCGCCAGAGCCATCAGTCCGTACGCGACGTACGTGCCGGCGCTAGCAGCGGACCCCTCGTACCCGCCGAGGTCTACGTTGAGCCATGGGACGTACGCAAACATGTTCATGTGCAGCAGCACGTGGTAGGGCGGCACATAGCACAGCCCCCAGAGCACGAGACGGCGGCGAGTGGACATGGTCCCCCAAGCGCGGAGCGTGTGCGCGGCGGCGAGACGGAAGGCGAGCGAGCTCGCAGCGAGCAGCACGAAGACCTCGCCGAAGGACTTCATGGCCGTGTACGCGTAGTCCACGCCGCGGGGCTGGCCGATGAGGCGAACGTAGAAGAAGCCCCAGGCTACGAGTGCGTGGAAGGCGGCAGCCGGTGAGAGGCTGGGGAAGAGCGCGAGGCCCGACAGAGAGGCAAAGCCGACGGCAAGCACGACCCAGGACAAGTCGGCGCAGAAGGAGCTGGGGGCCGCTCGGAACTCGATCGTCTTGGGGAACCACGAGAGGAAGTCCGAGGTCGTGACGGAGTTGGCGGTGGAGCCGTGGAACGCATTGGTAGCACCTTTGGGCAATTGGAGGTCGCTCGGCGTCAGTATCGAGAGTGAGCGGCAGTACATGCGGCTGGCTGGCTGGAGACGCACCTGCGAACCGGTAGAGCGCGCAGCCGCCGTTGCTGCCGATGACGCCGGCGTGAATGGCTGCTCTGCAGATGCGCGAGTCGGCTCGGTACGGTCCGGAGCCGAAGACTGCGAGGGCGGGGGATTGGTCTGCGCCAGCACCGCGTCAGTCTCTGCTTGGGCATACTGAGCCGCGCAATACACGGCGAGACGGACCGAGTGCGCAGCGACTGGGACACCGGAACGCGCTCCACTCGGTCTCGAACGGCCGACAGTCGACGCCCCAGAGCCCGCACGAGGTACCGAAGCCCCACGAGCGACAGCTGAGGAACTCCAGCCGCGGGTCGGCCACGCCGGCAGCGTCCTCCATGCGGGCAGCGAAGAAGCTCAAGTAGAGCAGCAGGGCAATCAGGGACACGGACACGACAGCGTAGAGCCCGACGGCGACATGAGCGCGCTGGACTCGAGCTCGGTGGCGCCGCTTGGACGGAGACGGCGGCGGGTGCGAGTCCGGTTGGTGGTGGGCGTCGCTCCATCCGCCGGAGCCCTGCACGTGGCGATTGCCAGCCCACCCGCCGCCTCGCTGGCTGGAGATCGCCGAGCACGACTGGGAGCGAGGGGGAGCAGGGTCGACGTTCGAAGACGACGCTGGCGGCATTGCTCAAAGGCACCTTGTGGGTTTCGAGCGGCGCGTTCGCAGTGACGAGGGATCGGACGGAGGCGTGACCATGCTGAGAAGGGCTGAGTTTAGGTGGCTCGTGTATCCATACTGGGCAGCTTGGTCATTCCCACCGCCAAGAATAACCCACGGAGCCAGTCAGTCAGTTTCCAGAGCCTTCGGGCTTTGCTTGCGCTCTTGTCATTAAACTTTACCGAGTCGTGACCGTCGTCATCCCTACAGCAGCGAGTGAGTTGGGTTGCTGGCGGATCGGCCGTCAACAGGTCAAACGAGACCGTATCACAGATACCCACGTACCGACGCCCAGAGTCTGTCTTGTCGTGATTGCTACTGTCGCCATCGGTGCTGTGCGGCAGCAACCGAGCGCCCTATCGAACCTAGTCAAGGCGGCCACACGTCGCCGCAGATCAGCTGAGCGCGGTTTCTAACACTAGCTGCGTGGCTTCGGCGGCCTCGCGCACGTCCTGGTCCGCCTCGGTCTCGGGCCGCGCGAGCTGCCGCACGATCTCTAGCGTGCTCTCCGTCGTGTTCGGGTCGTTCAGTAAAGGAACGATCCTGGCAAGCGTGCGCAGCGACCGGAAGCGGAGGTTCGGCGTCTTGGACGTGCACCCCTCCACGACAATCTCGATCATGTCGCGCAGCTTGTCCAGGCGCTTCAGGGAATCAGCCAGCAACTCGACTGCGATGAGGCCCGTCACGCGGCTGTTGAACGTCGACTGGAACAACGACGAGATCCGCGGGACGCACTTGTCACCGAACCACTCGCTGCCAAGCGCCTTTGCGAGCATCGGCAGCTTCTGGCAAGCGACGGCGCGGACGTCGTGAACCACGTCATCCAACATATCCAGGCAGGCGTCCGCAAACTCCGCAGGCATCGCAGCGCCGTCATCGCGCTCTGCCCACGCCGCCACGCAGTCAACAAACTTGACACGCACGCGCCACTGCGCCGACGACTGAAGCGCCTTAATGCACGGGAAGATCATGGACGCGACCGCTTCGGCAGAGTTGTCGCAGTAGCGAGCCATCTCCTCCAGCAGAGATGCGCGCACCATCGCGTCTTGGCTATCGTCCAGGAATTGCGCGAAGATCGGTACGAGCTCGTCGTAGTGGTGAGCTCCGATAAACTGCAGCGACTTGCCCACTGACTTGGCCAACGCGAGTCGGACGGCGGCCGCAATGTCCGTCGAAAGGCCGTACGTTGCCGGCAGCACCGACCGGACGATCTTGGTCTGTGCATTGAGCACTGCATCATTTGTACTACTTGCCAGAGATGCTCGATCCGCCGAAGTGTTGTCATCGGTGGTAGTCGTGTCCGATTCCTCCGTGCTCTTGTTTTCGCTCTCACCAGCCGCCGACTCTTCCGCTGGCTTCTTGGTTTGACGAGCAGCGGTATCAATCAGTGCCTCACCAAGGAGGAAGGCACCTTCAGCGCACGCACGTCGCACTTCCACGGTAGGGTCCCGAACCATTGCAATGAAGTGGTCGACAATGATATCCGAGTATTCCGCACCAAATTCACGGCAGAACGCTGGTAGCGTCCGCGCCGTCTCGAGGCGCACCTGCCACGAGGAATCCGTCGTGTAGGTGTTCACCAACGGTACCATCTGGCAAAACAGCAATCGCAGCGATTCCTCCGACTCAGCACTGCCAGCGTCTGCCAGCGCTGCTTGCCGCAAACTCGTCGCTAGCTTGATGCACGCCTTCACAGCAAATATGCGCACAATGTCGTGGCTGTCGGCCGTGCCCTTTTCCAGCAGCTGCACGGTCCACGTCGCAATGGACTTGCCTCCAGCGATCGCAAGATCTGCGATGACTGAAGAAACCGCGCGTCGAACAAGCGGGTTGTCGTCGTTGCAGAGACGATCCAGCATCCCACGCAGTTGCACTCGAGTATCGCCTTCCACGCGCGGGTAGACCATAGCTAAAAGCGCGATAGGAACGATTCGAGCCGTCGGGCTGGAGCTGATGCTCAGACGAGCAAACATTGGGATGAAGAGCGCATCCACTTCTCGATCCGACAGCGAAAGCATCAGCATCTTCAGCACGTTTACCATAACGTCCCAGGTCGCATGATTTTCGATGATGGACAGCCCCTCGATCACGTACATCACCACGTCCAGCAGCAGTTCATACCGGCGGCGATATATCTCACGGGCACACGGGGTAGGTGGCTGCTTGGATGTGATGTACTGGTGCATCTTCGCCGCCCGCACCGCCAACCATCCAAGGAACTGGATTGTACGGATGACCGTACTCTCACCTTTGTCCTCGTACTCGTGGATCGACACGAACCGGTTCAGCAGGTAGCGGCGCTCAGCACACATCTCGCCGTTGGCTTCTTCGTCCATGGCGTCCATCTCCTTCAGCAGCGCGCTGTCCCACTCGTCAGGAGACGGAAGCAAACGGTCGAGCGGGTTCTCGTAGCTGGCGTCCATTGTCGGCGGGTGATACTCGTCAGTATTCAAGTACTGGAACAGCGCGATCGCAACTTGCTTCGGGAATGCAAGAATGGCCTGGTGGATCTTCGCCTGGAATACGCGAAATGACATGCGGTCCTGCTCAGGAATTGGTCGCTCCGTCTTCTGTTGGCGAATATTCATGGCGAGCTGTTTGCGTAGCGCTTTGTAGTCGGCCGGTGGTACCAGAATCAGCTCCAGCTCTAGAGGTCGCGACGCAGTCTCGATCATCCGGAGCGTCTCCTTGTGCGTTAGGTGCGTAATTGGGGTGCCATTTAGGGACACGAGCCAACTTGATCGTTTCACGGAGGCGCGCTCAGCTGCTCCTCCGGCCTTGATATCGACTACAATTGTGCGCTGAGAGCACACACACAACACGCTGAATGTCAGAAGGCATGAACAAACGAAAACGTCCACATAGCTTTTGCCGGAGCGTACCTCAAGAATGTTTTCCACGGTCAAACCCAGCGGGCCCGACGGAATGGATGCACTGTACGGTGGTATACCACCCATCACCTTCGTTGGCTGGCGAGGGTCCCAGTCGTAGCCGATGACACGGCGAAAGTCGCTCACGACGCGGTCTTCATTCAAATACGTGTTCACGGCAAGGTCGAGGCTGAACTCGGACGCTAGCAGTAGATCCACAAGAGCCTTGAGTTCTGCATCGGGTCCAGCGATTGCGTCGATCATGGATTCCACCGCACGACACATAACCTGCAGTCCGTATTTGGGCTCTGCCGGCCCAGTGTTCACCTTCGAGTCATCTGCAGCCGTCATGACAACATCGCCGTCACTGTCCAGTTGGTTGCCACCAGTTGGAGAAGGTGCCTTTGAGGATGCAGCTGCTTGATTCGCTGCATGGCCATTCTCCGTAAGAGCAACCGACTTGGACGCAGATGCAGCGTCGCTAGAACCACGAGGATGCGCTTCCGGGGCTCGTCGCAGCCGCATCGCAGATGGCACGATGATCCGCTAAGAAGACACGAACAGCCGCACTAGATCAGCATACACGCAAATTCGCGCAACAAATCCGCCAGACGCACCTCTTTGGACAACTGCTGCACCACGATGCCGCAGTTTTGCTCGTTCAGCACTGTCTCTCGGAACGACAGCAGCACGTCCGACTTCTGGATACCTGCATTCGCAGCCGGACCTCCCGGCTCGACATGTTGCACAACGGCACGCCCAAACACGTTGCCGATCTGCCACCGAAAGTTGCTGTTGACCATGATCACCTCATAGGTGCCCGGTCCAGTAAGCGACTCCGCAGACGCCGTCTTGTCTTGGGTTAAAGTAGCCGCGCCCTGCGTCTGCTTCTCAGCGGGTGGCACATGCGAAGACGGAGATACCAAAGGCTCCAGTTGATGCGTCTCGATCGGTGTTTGCACTGACGGTGCCTGAGGCATTGCCGCGGACGACGGCGAAGGGGACGGAGCAACAGGAGCCGGCGGGGGCGAAATCTGCTCTGCCGCCGCCACTGAGTGCCTCGCCAGTACCCCCGGAGCGGCTGGTGCTGCCACTCCCTCGTCCTCGTCCTCGTCGCCATCGCTTAAATCCTCGGCGTCGGCGCCTCCGTTCTCGGCAAAGTAGATCTCGACGGCCTTTTGCAGGTTGTTCTTGGTGCGGCGCAGCAGATCCAGGATCGCCTCGCGCTTGACGTCTCCGCCCAGCAGGTCGTTCAGCTCGCGAGCCTGCGGAGTCCAGTCCTCCGCGTCGTCAGCCTCGTCCGTATCTCCCTCGACGTCGTTCTGCTTCACCTCGGCGCCGAGGGCCGCCTCCGCCTGGAAGAACAGGTCCACGGCCTTGTTGGGGTCGTTGCCGGCCTCGGCCAGCAACGCGACGATGCGCTCGCGCGAGACGGCCGCATCCCCGATGATCGCGCGAATGACCTCCACGAGCGCCTCCAGCTTATTGGCGTCCATGGCGAGGGGGGAACGAAACGGGATCTCACCTACGTGAGGAGGAGGATGGCCGCCTTTCTCGGTGTGCGAACAGCGGGAGGCAGTGGCGCGAGCGGCGTAGTGAGCGGGGGGAACAGGCGGGCGGGCGGGGGCGCGCCTGTGCGGACGCGCAGGGGGCAGGGGGCGAACGGCGGGAGGGAAGGCAGCCGAAGTGGCTGATGATCGCTTGCACTCGCCGACTGGCCTTTTTTCCGAGTCGCCTTCTCTTTCTTCCGCGCTTTCTCGGCTTGATGGAGTCCACGATTTGCGGGACATGAGCGGGGCGGTACGAACCGGTACTACCGCGTAAAATCCGATCTTGCCGTAAGAACCCGGTATCTAACGGTAATATACCGGTTCATATCGCTAATAAACCGGTACTTTTGCGCGCCAAAGGGACCGAAGCGCGCGCCTAAACGGATCGCTCCCTAGATGGCGGCGACTCCCGAGGCGCTCGCGGCCGTGCTGGTGCGTCGCAGCCGCGCGCGGTAGCCCGTGCCCGACCGCTCTGACAACCTCTCGTACAAACTCTGGCTGTTAGGGCGACGGTCTGCGCGAGAAGGTGCGCGACGCCAAGATCCTGGTGGTCGGCGCTGGTGGCATCGGTACGACGCCCTCCATCGTTGCGTGCTAAATTAGTTTGCAGTCGCACTGACGCGCTCGGCGGGGGGTTAGGCTGCGAGCTGCTCAAGAACCTGGTGCTCAGCGGCTTCGAGCACATTGACCTGATCGACCTGGACACGATCGACGTGTCCAACCTGAACCGGCAGTTCCTGTTCCGGTCGCACCATGTGGGCCAGTCCAAGGCGCTGGTCGCGCGCGAGATCGCGCTCGCGTTCAACCCGCGCGCCCGGATCACGGCGCACCACGGCAACATCAAGTCGAGCCAGTTCGGCATCGACTACTTCCAGCAGTTCACGCTCGTGCTCAACGCGCTGGACAACGTGGACGCGCGCAAGCACGTGAACCGCCTGTGCCTCGCCACGGGCCGCCCGCTCATCGAAAGTGGCACCACGGGCTACCTCGGCCAGGTGTCGGTGATCAAGAAGGGCGAGACCGAGTGCTACGAGTGCACCCCCAAGGCGACGCAGAAGCAGTACCCGATCTGCACGATCCGCAGCACGCCCGAGAAGATGGTGCACTGCATTGTCTGGGCGAAGGAGTGCTACAAGCTGCTGTTCGGCAGGATGGAGGACTCGATGCTGTGGGAGGACCCAGCGAACGAGGACAAGTCGGCGTTCATGCCGCTCGTGACGCGTCCCGACGACATGGCCTTCGACACGGCCTCGATCGAAAAGTACTCCACGGGCGTCTTCCGGGGTCTCTTTGAGTTTGAGATCAAGAAGAAGCTCGAGATCAAGGCGTACAAGACGGCCCTCAAGGTGCCCCATCCGCTCGTGGTCGAGGAGATCGTCGGGTCCGAGCTGATCCGATACATCTCTCTCAAGTCGGACGACGCCGCAGCGAACGGCGGCGACAAGGTGTGGAATGAGCGCGACGTGTGGAGTGTCGCCGAGTGCACGAAGCGGTTTGCAGCGTGCATCGCTCGCCAGCTCGGCTCGGAGGAGGCTCGCGCCAACCTGGGCAGCTGTGAGTTCGACAAGGACGACGCGACCGCGATGGAGTTCGTGACGGCCGCTGCGAACCTGCGCGCGGCTGTGTTCTCGATCGACATGGAGTCGCTGTATGCCTGTAAGGGTATTGCAGGCAACATCATCCCAGCCATCGCCACAACGAATGCGATCGTTGCAGGGTTCCAAGTGCTCGAGGCATTCAAGGTTGTTGCTGCCGCCAAGCCCATCGCCGAAGCGTGCAAGATGACGTACTGCAACCGTATGTGGAACGTTCGAGGGGTGCTGCTCGAGTCGAGCCACCTGCACGAGCCCAACCCGCAATGCTACGCTTGCTCGCAGCAGATCGTCGAGCTGGCCGTCGACACGAAGCAAACCTATCTCCGAGACCTGGTGGACAAGGTGCTGAAGAAGAAGCTCGGTGTGAACGAGCCGACGATGTCGATCGGAGTGAATACGATCTACGAGGAAGGCGAGGACGCCGAGGAGAGCTTGGCGGTGAACCTGTCCAAGCTGCTCGTGGACCTGCCTGGCGGGGGCGTCAAGCATGACACGACCTTGTCTATTGAGGACTTCTCGCAGGACTTCCGGTGCGCCATCCGCGTGCTGCACAAGGATGTGGAGGAGTTCGGCGAGGAGGCGACCGAGCTGTTCGCGCTGGGCGGCGACGTGAAGGAGCTGGAGCGGAAGAAGAAGGCAGAGGAAGAGGCCAAGGACGGCGACGACGAGTCCAAGCAGGAGGGGAGTGCTGAAGAGGTGGTGGAGGATGACGACGACGACGATGACGACGACGACGACGGGTTTGAAGTCGTCGAGGTGGTCGAAGCGCCTGCGTCATCGCACAAACGGACGCCGTCGACGTCGGACGTCGGACCCGACTCAAAGAAACTGAAGACGAGTGGCGACTAATTTGTGTAATGTACACAAAGGACGGTCTTGGATTCTCAAAACAGGGCTCACATTTTATGTCATACAAATCTCAAGTCAAGACATATGTGTACCACGTAAAATATCAAGTCCTCAGCGACCAAACCTTGGAAGGACCTTCCAGGAGGTTTTCCCGCCGACTGCCTGGAGGTCGGAGGAGATCCGCGGCAAGCCGGCGCGCGTAGCGGGCGACATCATGGACGTGGGCGGCGGTAAGGGCCGCAAGTCGGAGCGCAAGGGGTTGGGGAGGGAATCGGGGGCCTCCGCGCTCGCGAACGACGCGCTGGGGCCGCACGCGGTGGCCGAGAGCGAGCCGGAAGAGCCAGCGAGTCCCGGCCAGAAGGACGCGGACGACAGCGACGTGGCGCTCGAGGCCGTGGACACGGACCCGGAGTACGCGTTGATACCCGTAGAGGAGGAGGACGAGGAGGAGGAGGATGAGAGGCCGGAGGCGCGCGTGGCGGCCGCGAGCGAGCAGCAGGGCGACGATCTCGGCTCCAGCGATCACATGGAGGGCACGGAGGCGGCTGCTTCCTGCCCGGTAGAAGCCTCGCACTCTGCTGCTGAAGCTTCGCCGCCCCAGAAGAGCGATGCGGTGGAGACTCCAGCGGATGAACACGCTGTCGAGCTCGCGCAAGACGGAACAGACGCGGACGTCACCGTCGTGGAGGCGTCTGCTACCGCAAGCAGCCGCGTTCAAGAGCGGGAGGAGGAGGAGGAAGAGGAGGTGGCGGAGGAGGAAGCGATTGAGCTGAGTCTCGGACTGAGTGACAGCAGTGTCGAGGGACCGGCAGCTGAAGCTGCGGATGAGCGCGGAGAGGAAGGTCCGGCTCAGGCGCCGGCGGCGGAATCGAAGGAAGAGGCAGACGCAAACGTGGTGGCGGCGTCGGATGGTGCGAGCGCGGTGTCCGCGCTGACTCCCCTGCGCAAGCGCAAGCGCTCCAAGAAGACGAGCTACTCGACCCGCCCGCGGTCGAAGCTGGAGCGCCGCAGGCTTGAGAGTGCCAAGCCGCCTCCCGTGGACGTCACGGCGGAGCAGAGCGACCATGTGCACGGGAAGAAGCGCCACCTCGAGCATGGGAAGCTGGCGGTAACGGGCACATCGCCCGGCCAAGAGTCGACGTTCCTGTACCCCTCGACGCCAACTGGCACCGTGTGGCAGTGGGACTCGTGCGAAATGTACTTTGCGCCGATCAGCCAGGAGAACCTCGACGACCTGGAGCGCATCCGCAAGAGCCAAGCCAACTTTGTAGCCGCAAACACGCACCATTGCCGAGCGACGGAAGCGCAGCGCGCTCAGATGGACGCGATGATGTCGGACGCGTCGGATCGCTCGAGCTCGCACGTGGCGCTTGACCAGCGTCGCGGTCGGTACTACCGCGACACGTGGGAAGAAGAAGACTTTGTCGCGGCCGCGAGGAGAAAGCTCGACGAAGAGGACGACGATCTTCCGCCAGCGGTGCAGTCCAATCATGAGCTCGTGTTTGGGTATGACGACGACCTGTTCCGAGATTATATTGCGCGCCTAGAGGCAGCGGTGGCTGCGACAGCAGTCGACGTCGACAAGAGTAAGACGGCGACTCAAGAACCGCAGCCCGAGACACAGTCGTCGCAGCCCCAGAGAACGACCACGACGCGGCGAGCGTCAAAGCAAAGTAGCAACAGTAAGCGCAGCAAGAAGGCACCGCGCGCGCCGTCCCCAAAGCAGACCGCCGCTGCAGCCCACTCACCGCTGGAAGACATCCTCCCTATCCTTCCGTGCCACCAGTTCCATCCGGCGTCGCTCGGGTGGTGGAGGCTCGTCAAGGACAGGCACGTGAAAGAGGTGAGTCTCCACGCCTTGTATCTGGATGCTGGACATTGGATTAGAGCTGACAATTTGACTGTGCTGTTGTTAGCCGAGCTATCTGGTGGTCCACCCAGCATCAGTGTCCAGAAACAGCGAGCCTGTTCGGTGGATAGAGGAAGCAGAGGCGTATCGGAAGCGTGTTGAAGAGGAAGAGGAGGAGAAAGCGAAGGCTGCTGAGCGTGCAGGCGATTTCGCAAGCGACGGTAGCGAACTCACCGCTGATCACGACGGTGCCGAAGCGGAGACGAAGGCGGCGACATCGGGATCAACGAATGAGAGTGCTGCATCTCGGCACTCTGCTCCTTTGAAGCTGCCGTCGTTCGGCGATGCCGGGCTCGAGCAAGACGAGATCTCGCGAGTAATCGCATCGTCAGTTGCCAAGCTGGGAGCGCTCTCGATGGTCAACTGGCGGACGTTGCAGACGGTGTACGAGCGCGCAGCGTGCGCTCAGCAGTGCGCATCGATCTTCGACGCCGAGGCTGCAGCCAAGAAGTCCCTCGAACACCTCTACACGAGCATGTTTGCTCCATCTCCGGACCTGTCGGCTGGAGACGCTAGCGGGACGCCAACAGCAGTCTCGACCTCGAATGCAGTTCATGGCCGTGATAAGCGGCCGGTGTCGCTCAGCACTCGTCCGCGTGACCTCATTGCCTTCAGTTCTCGGCCCAGCATGTCCGGAGAGGATGCGTCGGACGCCGTGGCGGCGTCAGTCGAGTTCGGCATGTCGCTGCAGATGGGCGACGTTGTCGACGTGCTGGATCGAACCGGGTGCTGGAACGACGGCGTCGTGCTCGAAGTGTTCGCCGAGGGCGGGCGGTATCCCAAGTTCGTCCTCGTGCGTCTGGCGTTGTGGTCGCGCGAGGTTGTCGAGTGGGTTGGCGTCTCAGAGGGGCGGCTGCTGCCTCGCGGAGTAGCTGCAGGCACCATGGAGTTCGTGCTCTCGCGCTCGCAGTTCCGCCCCAAGAAGTTCTCGCTGACTCGGGCGGTCGCGGACGCGCTGGAGCGGTCGTTCCCGCAGCGGCGTGCGCGGCTTGCGGCGGCCGCGCAGAGGGAGGCGCAGCTCCATGCGCGACTAATGCAGCTGGAAGACGGCAAGGCGATGCAAAAGCGCAAGCGGAAACGCGTCAGCGGCGCCGGGGCGGCCGTCTAGGGAGGAGAGTCGGGCGTTGGGGTCGTGTGCCAATACGATAAGACGCTGCTGATATCCGCCTTGGTGTCGGCCATCCGCCGAGCGTGGTGTTCTGGTTCTCAAGCGGTAAAATTAGTCGACAGCAACGCGCTCGGGGTATTTCGGACGACGCAGTCCGCGACTTGGCGAGTTGACACGTCCGGGACAGACGCAGCGCCTTCCTTGGTCTGGCACTGGTGAGTGACCCCGAGCTGCGTCATCGACAATGTCGATGGTTCCTCTCCAGCGCATCACCTTCCGCGTCACGGTCGCCACGGAGGAGGCCTCGCCCTCGGGCAAGAGCGGCAAATTCCACCGCGAATTCCCGGCCAAGCCGCGCAAGAGACTCCAAGTCGGCGCGACCAACTTGACCAAAGCCGCGTCGACGCCAGCGCTGCCTCCCCGGCTTGGCAGCCATGGTCCAGGATGGATGCGGCAGGGCGAAGACCCCGCGGCGGTCGCTCCGTTCCTCAGCGAGACCAACATCGAGCTCATGAGAGCGTCGCTGACAGCAGGAGACGCGTGGTCGGGGACGTCAGCAGCGCCGTCCGGCAGCCAAGAGGCTTCCCTGGTGGTCCAGTCGGCGCAACGGCGACGACAGACAGAGCTAGCACCTGTCCAGGGCTCTCTTGGAGGCAAGCACTACCACTTGGAGTCCATCCCAGCAGCATCGGAGGCTCCACCACCCGCCAGTCGCGACGAAGCACCTGCACACCAAGAGACTGCGGTGACGAGCGAGGAGAACGCCTCCCTCGAGCTGGCTCGGGGCAAGCTGCACGACGCCTTCCTGGACAAGTACGGGTCCATGCGCGCCGTGTTCCGCGCGTTCGACAGCGACGCCAACGGCATGATCTCGGCCCAGCGCTTCTACGACATGGTCGAGGCGGCCGAGGTGGACCTGTCGGCCGCGCAGGTGCGCGAGCTCTACCGGCGCGCCGACGCCAACGGGGACAACACGATGGCCTTCCACGAGTTCCTGCAGCTGTTCGCGCACGAGGGCGAGAGCGCCTACAGCCCTCTGCGGCAGCCGCGAGACCTCGTGGCCGACCCGAGCTCGTCGCTGACCCTGAAGTACCGGACGCCGCTCGAGCTGTCACCGAGATCTCGCCGCCGGATGAAGCAGCTGCGCGTGCAGGTGACGGACGAGCTGACGCGGCAGCACGGCGAGGCGCTGAGCGTCCACGGGGGCAAGCACGACCTGCTGCTCGCGTACGCCTTCAAGAACCTGGACAGCGACAACGACGGGTTCCTCTCGTACGACCAGGTGGAGCGCGCGCTCGGCAGCGACTACCTGCAGCTCGGGATCCCCGCGAGCGACATGAGCGACATGCTGCGCCTGATGGACCGCAACAGCGACCACGAGATCAGCATGCGCGAGTTCGTGCACTACTTCGCGGCCGGCGAGAAGGAGCCGCCGACCGACCTGATCGACAACGCGCGCAAGAAGGAGCTGGCCGCGCTGCACGCCAAGATGACGGCTCCGCTCACGCCGCGGGAGGCGTTCGACCCGCGGCCAGCTCCTGTCGAGACCGTCGACGCGAACCCGCCGTCCGATCTGCCACTCGCCTCTGGGTGCATGCAGGAGCAGCTCCTGCGACGCACTGTGGCTAGTCTGGCGCTCCAAGACGCCCCGGAGCGCCGGCAGGCCCTCCCTCGCCGGTTGGCGTCGTCCGTGTCGGTGCCAACCCTGCGGCCCTCGACGACGCCTTGCGACGGCGCCGCGTCGCTGCAGCCGGCCCAATCCAAGGCCGGCGCGTCAGCAGATGCCACACGAGCAGGCCGACGGTCGCTAGCGTCGCTGACACTGGGCAGCGAGGCTCCTGACGACGGCCGCGCGTCTCTGAGCTCGGCGCCGGCGAGCCAGGACCGATACTGGCGACGGCGTCTGGAGCGCACCGGCTGGTCGCGCGTCGGCGTCGGCGGGGACGGCGCGCGCGCGGACTCTGCGCTCTTCCAGCCGGCGGCCGAGCGGTTCTCGACGTCGTCCTCGGCCGCGCACAGCCCGATCACGCGCGCGCTGCCGGCGTCGCTAGCGGCGGAGTGCGGCCCCGTGAGCGTCGCGGTCGGCCAGGGCGGCGTGCTGCTGGTGCGCGAGGGCTTTTCGAGCGCCGCGGCCGAGCACGAGTCGCGCGAGCGGCGCCGCAACGCGCGGGCCGAGCGCACAGAAGTGCTGGTGCGCGGCATGGAGGCCGAGCGCGCGCGGGAGGAGCGGCTGCGCGACTGGAGGGCCCGCGCGCGAGTGCGCCGCGCCGCCGGCGAGAAGTTCGCGTACCTGGACGCGCAGCAGGAGGCCGAGGCGCGCGTGGCCGCGAGGGAGATGCACATGCGCAAGCGCCACGGCGGCGCCGCCTTTCTGCGCATGTGGGCCGGCAGCGCCGACTCGCAGTTCAACGCAACCAGTTGAAGCAAAACGAGTTGAAGCAAAACGCCGCTATTAGGTGCGGTTATGTGGTGCAAAGTGCGGGTTGCGCTGGAAGTGTCGGCTGCAACGCGAACTTACCGCGGCGAGGCACGGGCGGTGCTCGACACAAACATGAGCAGGAGCGTCGCGCTGTGGGCCGGCGAGCTCACGGGCGCGGAGGTGCAGTACGACGCGCGCGCGCAGCAGTACCGGCTGGCTGGGGCGGCGCGCCTGCCGCCCTTCCGGGCCGCGCGCGTGCTCGGCGTCTGCGTCAAGGTGAGCAGCGCGGCGGCGGCGCAGTCGCCGCGACTGGCCACGCAGATCGAGATCGGTGCGCCGCCTGCCGCGACTCGACGCGCCTGCTTTCTTCCGGTCTCACCGACGCTGCGACCCTCAGACGATGGAACTGGCGTCGTACGCGTGCGGGTCGGCTCGGAGGTCCACGTCGAGCGGGACGCGGCGCTGTTGCCCGGCATGCTGGTGCGAGGCGGCATTGATACCTGATGCGGGTCCGCTGTGCTGGGCTTCTCACCTCCCCATGCGCCTTCTCTCGCCGCCAGCTGGACTGCTTGGGCGACATATCGGAGCCGTGGCCTCCGACGGAAGCGACGAGGGCCAGCCGATGGCTGGACGCCACGTGCGTGAGCGTGGCTGGCGACCGCAACCTCGAGGCCCTGCGCATGCTCCAGATCGTCCACATGTGAGTCTCAACTCGCGCGTGTGCGCGCGCTTGGTGCAGTCTCTGAACGGGTTTGGCATGCGACCAGGCGCCGACAAGACGCCGCCTCTATCAAGCAAGAGCCTGCCCTCGAGCTCAGTCGCTTTCCGAGTGCGGCCGCGACCGGCGCCAAGCGCAAACGTCCAGCTGAATCACTGTCGACGGCGCCCCAGCACCAGGCTCTAAGCTTTCAGGAGGGACAGTCAGCACCCTTAGCATCGCTCCGATCGTCGGCGAGGCCTTCGAGCGTGATCGAGAAGCCTGCGGACGTGCGGACGTCGTCAGCAGCCGGGTCGCAAGTGCCGCCCGCCGAGTACCAGTTCAAAGTACCGCCGGCCGACCACGACCTCATCGCCAGAGGAGTCAAGACACTCGAGATCCGGTGCGACGTCGGAGAGCGAAACATGCCACCGATAAGCAGACTAACCTGCTGATGGTTCGCTGGTGGGCACCTGCAGGCTCAACGCGACGCCGTACTCGATCATTCGAGTCGCCGACCGCATCACCTTCAACGCGCAGACCGTCGCCACCGTCACGGCCGTCCGGAAGTACACGCAGCTGGCATCCGTTCTGCAGTCAGAGGACCTTGAGCGGCTGCTACCGCTCTCGGCGGCATCCGTAGTCAACGCGGCCGCTGCGGGTCAGCGCCACTTTCGCCAGTTCTTCAGCGTCGCTGAAGAAGAGCAGCAGGGACTTGTGGTGTTCCAGCTTGCGGTTGCGTCGAGCGCGCCAACCCAGTCGTCTGCGGAGGATTGGAACAGTGCGTCGAGCGCTGTCACCTTGTAACTTTGTTTCTTGGCTGACTGTGTTGCCGCACTCCGTAATTCGTGCACAGAGCGAATTTACGACCACCTGTCGGCCAGGCGCGACACCGGGTGCTCCATGGCTGAGCTGCGCTTCGCATTCTCTGCGCTGTCTGCCCAGCAGATATCGGACGTGCTTGCCGGTGTACGTCTTGCAGCTTACCCAACTCTACGGGATCCAATCACTGGGGCAAATGGCTGACTGGTGTGCGCGTGTGCAGCTGCAAATGGACGGTGTCGTCTATATTGCGCAGGATAAATATCGGTTGCTGTGATCCCGACCGACCGGTTCGTGGCGGCTCTCGCACCAGTTTCATAGATACCACGGGTTAGAGTCTTGTGATGCCCTCTGCCTCTCACTTAACGTATTGGCGCGCGGTTCTTGAGCCACTCGTGTTCGGCAGCGCGCTCGAGACTCATGCGACTCTCCGGTCGTGCTCGCAGTAGCCCGGCGATGAAGCTTCGGGCGCTCGCGGAAACGCCACATTCGCGAGGGAACGTGTACGATACCTGCTCGATGCGCTTGTACATCTCCATCTGGTTTTCGTGGTAGAATGGCGTGGCACCGACCACCAGCTCGTACGCGAGAACGCCGAGACTCCATGCATCGGTGCAATGATCGTAGGGCTTTTCCTGCAGCATCTCGGGACTCAAGTAGTCGGGTGTACCGCAGAACGTTAATCGCTTGTCGCGTGGCTTGGGGGCGTGGACAGCCCACCCAAAGTCAGCGAGCTTGATCGTGTGGTTAGCGCCAAGCAGTAGGTTCTCTGGCTGATGTCATGCAGAAGAGATATGGTCAGAGTATTGTTCAGACAGCCACCTTGGTCCGAAGCGAGAATTGAGTTCACACAGCTGGCACGAACCTTGAGATCGCGGTGGATAACGTGGCGACTGTGGCAATATTTGAGCGCCTCGACGACCTGCGCCACGTAGTGGGCGGCCAACGCTTCATCGAGGAACTTCTGCTTGCTCAGCTCCTTGAACAACTCTCCGTGGGGGGCGTACTCGAGCACGAGGTAGATGCACGACTCGTCGAAGAAGTAGCCAAATAACCGGAGGATATTGGGGTGGTGAAGGCGCACTTGGATCTCAATCTCGCGCTTTAGGTTCAGCGTTCCGCATTCACGAATCAAAGACGCCTTGAACAAAACCTGTATCGCGCAGAACATCATCCATCAGACAAAATACAATCAGTAACGATGCTACGGACGTCTTGGCTATAAGAGAAGCCTACCTTGAGTGCGACAGTGACGTTGGAGCACCGCTCCCGAGCGAGGTACACGTTGCCGAACTTGCCTTGTCCGAGGTTCTTGGTCACCACGAAGTCGTCCAGCTCCCACTTCAGGTTCTCCTTCAGCCGCTCCTCGACTGACTTGGTCGGCCGGGTGCTGTCAAGCGACTTGCGTTTCACATCCAGGGATCTACGCTTTAACTCTGCACTTGCGGCTGTAAGCTGGATAAAGTCTTTGCTTGTGCTGACCGGCGCCATGGTTGTCGAGCTCTTGGTTGCTTCCACTCGCACCGCAACTCGCTGTGGGAACGAGCTCACGATACTCGGTGGGGGTGACAGAGAGGCACCGGAAGTGCTGTGGCGACTGCGCACCTGGACGCGACTGACGCGCTGCTCTCCAGCGTACGACTGCCTTTTCTTAGGATGGAGCCGCGCGAACCCTCTCGAGGTTTCCTCGTCCACTTTCTCCAGCTTGCCCTTGGAAGCACTGGCGGCACCTTGGGGGACACGCAGAGCGCCTCCAAGGTGCTGAACCGACCCAAACGTCAGCGTCTTCCGCTCTGTGGGGGGATGTTCGGCGTTCTTTTCCTCGTCGTTGCCATCCAACTCGGCTTCGTGTCGCCGATCCGCATCGTCGGCGTTAGCTGCGGGACTAGCAAAGCCCAAGAGACTCGACGATCTTGTCGCATCTAGCGAAAGCGTGGTCGCGTAGTCTTCCGTGTCGTCGCTGCTTGCGCGCGCGTCCCGCAAAGGCGACACACCGTCTGGCACTCGCAGCGGTGCGTCCAGCCACCCAAAGCTGTCCTCATCCTCATCATCATCGCCGTCCTCGTCGCTGATCCCGTCGTGGGCGTCCCCTTCCAGCTGGTTCGACACCCGAGCAGCACGCATGGGCGTCAGGATCCGCTGCGCACCGCCCGACAGCGACGACATGCCCGCACTGGGCGACAGAAAGCTCGTGCGCCGCTTCTTGCGTGCCTTCTCCGCGTCCTTTCCGGCGCTGCTGCTGCCGTCGCGGCTCCTTTCCGTGGCCCCGCTCACGGGAGCCGCGTCGGGCTTCTTGTACACCGCTGGCGTAGCCAGTGCCTCTTCCCGTCCGCTGCTGCGCGCGCTGTCCGTGCTCGATCTCGCTGGAGGAACCAGAGCCGGGGGCGACTTGAAGCCTACCGCCTGCGCCGGTTTCGCCGCCTCCGACTCCGAGGTCGACACAGAGCCAGATTCCGACGGTCCGTCGCTTCGCCGCCGCCTCTCCACCCTGCGCGCTGGACCTGCGGACTCCCGCCGCCGCGGATTCCTGTCGTCCGAACGGGCAAGTGCGTGAGTCTTACGGGCTCGACTAGATCAGAGGCAGCGCCACGCACTGGGTCGACACGGATGGGGCGGGAGCCTGGACGGCCGCGCGCGCTTGGGTCTGATTCTGCGCCTGAGGCGCCTCGCGGGCCGAGCGCCGCGCCGCGCGCCACCTGTCGAGCAGCTCGCGCCGGTCCTCCATGCTGCTCTTGTGGTTTCCCGCGTTTTGAACGCCCAGACGCGGAATATCTTGCCGTTTGTATAGTCCCGACGTCAATAGTGTTTGACTACCGGGTAGCCAAGAGTTTTGAAGGTTGCCTTCAATTCACCTAATGTCGGCTCTCTCACGAGTCGGATGTGGAAATGGGGATGCACTGACTGCGTGGAGGAAGGTAGAAGGAGATGAAGGGAAACGTGTTGGGGCTGCTGTTGGCCGTTTGCTGTCGGCGATCGGCTTCAAGTAGCCGCTCTCGCCCAAGGACGGGCTGCTCTGGCATCGACACTGCGACAGAGGACCGGTTGCTAAGCTCAGGGTAGGTCATTGTTCGCCAGCATTTAGTTTCCCACACATTCGCAACCAGTTCCTCACAGGCGCGACTGCTTGGCTTCGGCGCGCGCGATCTCCTCGCGGATCGGCTGCAGCAGCTCGCGCAGCGCGACCGCGTCGTTGGTGGACGCCGGCCGCGTGTTGAGCGGGTCGAGCTGCGCCGACTCGTACAGCGCCTCGTACACATTGCCGTCGTAGCGGCCGAGCACCGAGTTGAGTGCCCGGTCCGAGAAGTTGAAGCCGTCCACAAGCGTCACGGCGTGCGGCCGAAGCTCGGGCAGCAGCTGCTCGACGATGTCGCGGATCAACGGCATGTCGTCCGCGAGGACTGCCCCGCTCTCGAGGAACTCGCCGGCCTTGGCATCCAGCTGGGTCAGAGCGAAGAGGCTGAGGAGCTGACGGAGCACCGCGCCCGTCGCGGTAGAGGCCGGGATGCGAGCGACCGCGTCCGCAAAGTTCTTGACCAGGACGACGTTCGTGTACGCGTTGGCGGTCTTGTAGCAGTGCATCGAGTGCTTCTGGATGCCAGCGGCGACGGTCAACTCGCCAGAGACCTTCTTCTCCAGCCCGCGCAGCAGGTGCAGGAAGCGCTGCTCGAAGACCGACACGTACTTGTGGGCGTCCAGCCACTGCGCCTTGGAGCTCGAGCAAGCGCGGACGGGCTGGTCGATGGCCTTCAAGTACTGCATGTTGGCAGGAAGAGACCCGCCCGAGCGGAACTGGCCCAGCAACTTCAACAGCACGCGTGCGGTCTTCAAGACGATGTTAGTCTTGAGCATTGGTGCGGAGTATAGCTTCAAGGCATGGCAGTCCTTACCTGCAGCGATAGGACAAAGTTCTCGCCCTCGGCCGTCACCGTTTGGAGAATGTCGCCAAGCAACACCTAGAAGAAGGCAGGATACATTGGGTGAGTGAATCAGGCTCTCGATCGCCGCTCGAGCTGCAGGCGCGTCCTACCGGGAAGCCTGAACACGCAGACAACACGACGGTCAGACGCAATACTATCGAGGCAGCAAGTCGAAGACTAACGCTGCAACGCACCACTGGAGAGGAGGTACCCGTGACCGCCGCATGCCTGCCAGAGTGCATCTTCGTTAGTTGAAACTCACCCACGACCTCTACAGCAGCTTGATACGCTGTCCGTACCCGACGGCAGACCTCGATACCATCGCAGGCCATCTCGGACGTCAACACCTTGAGTCCGCAGCTCATGGCGTGGGCGACAAACAGCTGACTCAGGTCGCCCTGCTTGATCTGGCCGGCCAGTTCGACCGAGAAGGCGTCGATTTGGTAGCCTGTGCGGCGCAAAACACATTGTTAGCGGCTGGACAAGCCTATCTGTCTCCATTGACATCAACGACAGACGTACCAGTCAGCGTGATAGCGTACGACGCAGCCAGCAGCGGCAGCAAGCGGTACTGCTGCGTCTGGTAGTCCAGCACCTGCAGCTCGTCCTTGGCCTTCGGGTTGGTCGCGTCGTAACCCTGTCGACGCACCGCCGAGTAGCGGATCGCGATAGTGCTGGCTTTTCCGAGCGCCAGACCGCAAGTGCGAATATAGCTCATCCGCGTCTGCAGCATGGTGAAGTAGAGCACCTCCTGCGGCACGCCCGCCTGCTTCTCGTACTTGCCGTCGCGCGTGACCCTCGACACGCGCATGCCCATGTTCTCGCGCGGGATGCGCACGCGCGTGAACCGGCAGTAGCCGTTGTCGACGTTGTTGAAGCC
>JAADXX010000512.1:0-21172 GCA_023338025.1 Phytopythium oedochilum | reverse complement strand
CCCACCTGCCGCTCGTCAACAACGTCAACCCGTGCGCGGAGAACGACAAACTCTGCGAGGACGCCAAGGCGCAGCGCAAGGCCAACTTCCTCAAGCTCGAGGAGGCGCACTTCTTCGGTTCGCCTGACGACGGGCTGGTCACGCCGTGGCAGCTCCAGATCCTCGGCCAGACGAGCGAAGTGGACACGCTTGAAGAGATCATCACGAAGTTCGACGATCTGACGGTGCTGAACGTGACCGAGACGCGCGAGTACCTGAACGACACGTACGGCCTCAAGACTCTGGACGAGCGGGGCGGTCTGGGTATCCACGCGGTCCCGGGCGTCACGCACAGCTGCTGGGTTGCGGACGACGGTGCGTGCTCATTCGCGGACGTCTACGACCAGCACATCTACTCGCTGCTGCAGTAGGTGTCGCTGTGTTTCGATCAGACCGGACAGGCAGGCAGGAGGCTGTTGCTAGTAGCCCGAGTATCCTTGTAAACGACGTTTTTTGTTCGATGTTTGAGGGAACTCTTGCAAAATGGCGGTGGATTTATCCAGAATGGGACAACCCGGACGCTACAGTACATATTAATTTGAGGCGGCAACTGGAGCCGTCCACCTCGAGTCCCTGGGGAGATCACAGCGCAAAGTTGCCATAATAAACTTTGTTTGTCCTCCTCCTCCTCCTCCGTCCACCTCGAGTGGAGTCTCGACCGCATAAGTGCACCTGTATCTTCTGACGCACAGGCAGTTCCGTCATAGCATATGACAGGATGAAGTTGTGATGCCATGTGGTACAGCAGACTCACTGGCAAAATTTGGCCAGGCTTTTACATGACCCTGCGGTATAACTTAATCACTGCAATTGTACTCGTTTGTGGAAATCACCAGCTTTGCCGCCGCATGTCCTCGAGTGTCCGATGATCGACGGCCACTCCTGCTTTTGCTCCCTCTCGCGCCGACCATCGCCCCCAGCTCGCTCCTCACCAGTCTCCTCGTCCTCGTCCTCGTCGTCCTCCTCCTCCATCTTCCCACCATGAAGGTCTTGTCGTCCGCCGTCGTGCTCGCGTGCCTCGCGGCGACCGTGAGCGCGCACGGGTACATCTCCAAGCCGGCGGCGACGTACAAGGAGAACCCCAAGATCCAGTACTACACGGGCTACAACGCCATCGTCACGGCGGCCATCAACTCGGGCTTCGACGGCGGCACCTACAACTGGAGCCCGGAGGACAACGTCAAGTCGTTCACGGAGCACTGGGCTGCGACGGGCTACTCGTCGCTCAAGGAGCTGTGCGACCTGAACGCGACCGACTACGGCTGGTCGGTCCCCACGGCCACGCCCGTGGACGTGAGCGGCTACACCGAGTTCTGGTGGTAGAACGACCAGTACAAGGAGGGCTTCATCGCGTCGCACCGCGGCCCGTGCGAGCTCTGGATCGACGACACCATGGTGTGGCACCACGACGACTGCGCCAGCGAGTACACGACCTTCCCGGCCAAGGTCCCGACCGACTACTCGTCCTGCAACGGCGACTGCCTCGTCGTCTTCTACTGGCTCGCGCTGCACGATCCCAACTGGCAGATCTACAGTGCGTCCACGCTCGCCAGTGCTCTGCTGCCCTCTAAGTCACGACACTAACGGCTTTGCGACCTCTTGTGTGTACCTTTAGAGCAATGCGTGCCGATCACGAACGACGGCAGCGGCACGGCCACGGCCGACGGCGGCAGTTCAGCCACCACCACCGCGGCTCCTGCTACCACGACAGCTCCTGCTACGACTGCTCCTGCCACCACGACGTCCGCTCCCGCTTCATCGAGCAAGGGCGATGAAGAGTATGACGCTTCGGCTTCTGTCGGTGGAGAGGAGGACGACGCCAGCACCGCCACGGAAGCGCCTGTCGCCACGACCGCCGCGCCTGCCGCCACGACCGCTGCTCCTGCCCCGACGGCGTCCGGCGACAAGTGTTCGGTCCGCCGTCGCAAGAACTAGGGCGTGTCGGTTATGTCCGTATGAGTGTATAAATGTTGAATGTTCGCGTCGATATCGTGACTGGCATGCGGCCGTTGCAGTGGTTGGATTAACGCTTTCGGTGGTCTGCCTGTCTTCAGACGCTGAAAGAAGCGCGCACCAACACACACGGATAGAAACGAGATGAAATGCCAAACGGTCGGTCTCCAGATGCATCCCTTTGCACGGGGTTCTTCCAACGGAACGGCTAGCACCAGCATCCACTACGCCACGGTGGTTGGTCGCGGCACGGAGACATCAATGTGGATCAACGCAGGCGGGAGAACCTTGGCCAACTTCCGCGTCCTCTTGGTGCTGCAGGGAGCTGGCGTCGTGTTACCTCCATACGACGCGCTCCCAGGCGCCATCGTCCTAGTCTCTGAGGGTTCGGCTGTGGTGCTCGTCGCCGACAACGGGGTTGGCGAGTTGGAGCTTTGTGGGGTTGCGCTGGGCGAGGTGGTGCTAGCGAGACCAGTGCTGTTGTAGTTGTCGCTGATGAAGAAGTCGCTACTGCTGCTTCCACTGCTGTAGCTGTCAAGTGACAAACCGTCGCTGCCGCTCGACGATGTGACTGTGTCTGGCTCTCTGTCCCAGGCCGCATCACCGTCCGCAGCCGAGAACGTGGAGCTCGAGCTCGAGCCGGCGAAGCTCGAGTTGCTAGTCGAAGAAGCGTTGCTATTCGCCAGCGTCACCGACGTCACACCTGGGGTTGTCGTTGGCGACAGCGCGCTGCTTGCCGTGGGCGTTGCAGCAGGGACGGAAGGTGTAGTTGGCGTCGGTGACGGCGACGACCACGTACTAGAGGCAGGCGTCGCCAACAGGGAGGGCGTATTGGTACTACCCCACGTTGTTGCCGTCGTTGCGGGCGTGGACAGCGGCGACGGCGAGCTGGTTGAGCTCCAATCGGGGTTTGACGAAGTCGGTGACGGCGTCCACGACGTTGACGTCGCGGCTGGCGTGGCTGCCGGACTGCCCACTCCGTTGGGGTTTGAGATCGCCGCGCACTGCTCTTCGTGTGGCCACGGACAACACAATCAGCACTCGAGCGAACGTCACCACGAACAGTCCAAGCACTTACTGTAGACCTGCCAGTTCGCTTCGTGGACCGGGAGCCAGTAAAAGGTTGAGGGTGCAGTCTCCGCGGCAGCTCGAGTAGTCGATGGGGATCTCGGCCGGGTAGCTTGTGTATGTGCTAGCGCAGTCATTCGACTGGGACACGCGCGTGTCGTCGATCCAGACCTCGCACGGGCCGTGGTGCGTGTTGATAAAGCCTTGCTTCTCTTGGTCGTTCTGCCACTTTATGGAGCTGAGCGAGCTCACGTCAACGCGGGTCCCCGTCAGCACCGTGTTCCCGCAGTCGGACGTGGCCGTGTCCAGCATGGCCTTTAGAGTCTTGAACTGCGAGTTCGGGAACGCATCGGTGAACATCTTGGTGTTGGCCTCCGGGTTGTCGTTCCACTTCTTCCCCTGGAACGCCGGGTCGATGCTCTCGGTGATGATGGCGTTGTACGCTGTCACAATGCCATTCTTGAAAGTCGCCGCGGGCTGCGAGAGGTAGCCGTGGGCGTCGACGCTGCAGACGAGCAAGAACACGGTCGAAAGCGCCAAGACCCTGGACATGGCTGGGCAGGAGGAGGAGAGAAGCTGGTCGGTTGAGCTAGGCGAAGTCAATTCGGGAGTGAGGGAGGACCCGAGTGTGGATCGGCCCGCCACCTTCCCTGTCTCGAAGAAGGACAGGCGTGGCAGGTGACGTCGGAGCTCGACGGTCGCACCAGCCGAGAGGGAATACCGATAGTTTGTCAAACGCGCTACCGCTGCCGCAGCAGCAGCGCTGCGGGTTACGGTATCGCCTGGCTCACCAGACCGTCCTCGTAAGGTGCATGGAGCGTGGGTCCATGTATTGCTCCAGCATGCACTCCGAAGCAGAAAGTGAAGCTTGCGGAGGCGTGTTGGACCACCAATGTCGCTCCCTCGAGTCATTTGACTTGAGGGGTGGACGCGCTGGGCATAGAGCATTGGCGTGCCAGTGTTCCCCATTTCAAGCAACCCCGACTCTCGGTCCGTGCGCTCGGCGACCAGATTCGATCGCCAACGAGACGTCGCGATGGCGCCAGGCTGCGATGGATCACGCCGGCACCATGACTTGACGAGCAATCAGCTCGCGGCACGGACGGGCTGCGCCTGCTGCACCTTTACGGGATCAAGTGGTGGCGAGACGAACCGAGCTCCTGGATGAGCGACAAGCATAGAGCGTATGACAAATCACCAGGGCTTGGTATTGATCGGTGTGATTCAGACGCGTCGCTACCTACTTCAGGCACACGTGTCAGCCGCGCTCTACCGTCTCAAGCGCGCAAACAGTTGATTCAGTCCCCCGCGCGAAGATTCGCGGCCATGCGGCGACCGAGCACGCACCTGGCGCTCACGGAAGCGGCCGGCGTGATGGCGGTGGGAATCGCAGTCGTGGCTGGTGTCTGACCGTCGTACTCGCCTCGAACGACAGTTCCTGGATTGATTGTGGCAGCCGGAGTGACCGTCGTGGTCGCAGGCACTGTCGTCGTCGTCGTGCTCGAGCCGCGGCCGCTGCTGTTCGCGACCGACGCGCAGTTTTTGTACACCTGCCAGTTGGCCTCGTGCATGGCGAGCCAGTAGAAGGTGAAGGTGCAGTCGCCGATGCAGACCGAGAAGTCGATGGGGATCTCGGCCGGGTAGCTCGTATAACCAGCGCGGCAGTCGTTCAACTGGAACACGCGCGTGTCGTCGATCCAGGCCTCGCACGGACCGTGGTGCGACGGAATGAACCCCTGCATCTCCTGGTCATTCTGCCACTTCATTGACGAAAGATGGCTCACATCCACGCGTGAACTCGTGAGCATCGTGTGTCCGCAGTCAGGCACTGCCGTGTCCAGCATGGCCTTTAGAGTCTTGAACTGCGAGTTCGGGAACGCATCGGTGAACATCTTGGTGTTGGCCTCCGGGTTGTCGTTCCACTTCTTCCCCTGGAACGCCGGGTCGATGCTCTCGGTGATGATGGCCGCGTAGCTCGTGTCGATGCCATTCTTGAAAGTCGCCGCGGGCTGCGAGAGGTATCCATGGGCATTGGCCTGGTGTGCGAGCAGCGCGAAGGAGGTGAGGGCGAGGACCCTCATGGCGCGGCAATAGCTGTGTAAACGCGCTCGGCCGCGAGTTGGAGAGTGGCCAAGGCTGAATCACGCGAGGAGGCGGGCCTCTCGGTGTGTTATGCGTACTACTTCGAAGTATGCACGTGCGCTGAACTCTGGTCATTCTATAGCTGTGCCTCTGGCACCTCATGATCGCGACCACCACGATACACCGAGGTGTTCGCTGCGAAGGTTTGTCGTGGCATTGCTGGCCGAGTGTTCAGCTGCATTCGGACCAAACAGCGCGCGCGGTGCAGTGTCGATGCGCATGTGAGCTACAAGGCGGCTCCGCACTGAAACCATCGGCGTGTTGCGGGGATTTTGCCGAGAGACTCCTCGCAATGCACCGCAGGGCGGGACGTCACCTTGGCACTTATGGAAGATCCAATACATCCAGGGGTGAGACAGCAGGGTGCTAGTACAACGTAAGACTTATGACGGACGCACGGACGCTTGACATTGACGGGGGGATTCCCCTAAGACCGCGGCGGGTCTCGCTAGCTACGCACGCCATATAGACGACGCCTATCGCTCCAAGCGAGCAAATAGGCGACTTAGTTCTCCGAGCGGAGGTTGGTCGACAGGCGCCGGCGGACGCTGCACTTGGAGGGGGCAGTCGGCGCCGTGGTCTCGTCGGCGTACTCGTCGTCACCGCCGGTGGCAGGAGCCGGGGTCTCATCGGCGTACTCATCGTCAGGGACGGGAGCCGTAGTCTCGTCAGCGTACTCCTCATCGCCGCCAACCGGCGCCGTGGTCTCGTCGGCGTACTCGTCGTCACCGCCAGTGACAGGAGACGTAGTCTCGTCGGCGTACTCATCATCGCCACCAACCGGCGCCGTGGTCTCGTCGGGGAATTCGTCGTCGCCGCCAGTGACAGGGCCCGTCGTGGCGGCCGGAGCGGCAGTCGTGGCCGCAGGCGCCGTCGTCGTCGTCGTGCTCGAGCCGCGGCCGCTGCCGTTCTCGATCGGTGCGCAGTTCTTGTACACCTGCCAGTTGGCCTCGTGCATGGCGAGCCAGTAGAAGGTGAAGGTGCAGTCGCCGCTGCAGGACGAGAAGTCGATGGGGATCTCCGCCGGGTAGCCCGGGTAGTCGGCGACGCAGTCGTTCGACTGGAACACGCGCTTGTCGTCGATCCAGGCCTCGCACGGACCGTGGTGCGACGAGACGAAGCCCTTGCCCTCCTGGTCGTTCTGCCACTTCATGGAGCTGAGCGCGCTCACGTCGACGGGCGAGCCAGTCAGCACTGTGTGGCCGCAGTCGGATGTGGCCGTGTCCATCATGGCCTTCAGCGTCTTGAACTTCGAGTTCGGGAACGTGTCGCTGAACATCTTGGTGTTGGCCTCCGGGTTGTCGTTCCACTTCTTCCCCTGGAACGCCGGGTCGATGCTCTCGGTGATGATGGCCGTGTAGCTCGTGTCGATGCCGCTCTTGAAGACCGCCGCGGGCTGCGAGAGGTATCCATGGGCATTGGCCTGGTGTGCGAGCAGCGCGAAGGAGGTGAGGGCGAAGACCTTCATGGTGCGTGGGCGAGAGTTCGTCGGAGAGAGGAGTCGCGTGTGCGGAAGCCGGCGAATTGGCGAATGACCATGACTGGATCACACGCAGAGGGCTGACTTGGTTGCAGTGCCATAGTAAAACCAAATGAAAAGGGTGTCCGTCCGATGACGAAGAGATAGTGCCCGCTTGCTGTTCGAGAAGTCAGACCATCTGGTGACACATCAGAAATGGCGATGACCCCATTTGTCCATATGGCCGCGACTACTGGTATACAGACTAGCGCAAACTGCGGCGCGTGTGGCGAATGAAGCGTTCCTGATAACCAGCTGGTTGACTACAGCCACAGGCGAAAGGCCACCCAAGACAGTAGTCGAATTTTAATCTTGGTTTCCGACGATGCTGGACCGTCTCTATGCACAAGTCGTCAGTTCGCCGATTTCGGCAAAACGAGCGGCCGAAACGCTGGAACGGGTTGCCAGTGTCGCATCGTACTGTATGACAGAGGTGGGAAGTCCACGGAGCTGACTAGATGGTCGAGTGCTTCTGCATTGGCGCACCGACAAACATGGCGCGGTCGAGCCCGTGCACGCGCGACTGCCCTAGCGGCACACGGGTTCGCATTACTTCGGTGAAAACTTGGTGCCAACCAGCGTTGGGTGTAACGACTTGAATTGAGAGCTCGGCCTAATCGCGCCATTAATCGAGGCACAACCTCTTGCGATCGGATTCCATCTGCCTTTCGGTAAATACGACGACAATGCGAGGGGAGGGCGACACCCGATTACGGACGCCTCACCTTCGTTCGCTGCTTCCTGCGGCACTGGTTAAAACGCCACTGTAGTGCAGACTGATCAGCGCCACTACAACTCTAAGTTGCTTATCTGCAACATATAAATTACCTAAATTGCACATGCGCAACGTAATATGTGTAAAATACTGACATTGATATACTCCAAAATATACTATAAAAAGTATAGTACGGATAATCGAGATTAGGCGGACACTCGCGCGTTGGCTGTCGTGTCGGATTTATAGATCGAGGGGCCCGCCCCTCTCTTCGCTCCGCTCGGGGGCACCGCTACGCGGCCTGCCCCACCCTCGATCTATAAGTCCTCCACACCGCCCGCGCGGTGTCTAAGAAAAAAAAATATCCGGTTGCAGCGCTCGCTACGCTCGCTCGCTTGACCACCCCGCCTAATCGGCGGGAGTTGGTATTTGTGTATGTTCAATAGTGAGTCTCGCGCTCGCTCCGCTCGCCCTCGACCAAAAAGTCGACCTAGGTGGGAATCGAACAGTGCGCCGTTGACGTCTGAGCCACATAGATCCGTCGATGATGGCTCAAATTAGCAAATACAAATAATTGCGCAGTTATACACTATACGAGCATCCGGGTTGAGTGTAATTTTCGCTCTTGTAATATACAGGTCCAGTGGCGCTGATCAGTCTACACTACAGTGGCGTTTTAACGACTCCCGCTTCCTGCGCTCAAGTTGTGCTCCATAAAGCGGTACCATGTACCTACCCATATTGGTACACTTGTTTATTTTATACCGGTATAATCGGTAAGGTAAGAACAGCTTACGACATGGTAGTACCAATTCGGTACTACCGATATACCGGTACTATATGAAAACGCAAAGCGAAACGACGGGGGGAAAGCAGGACGAGCCGATGGAGCCGCAGGACGCCGAGATGGACGAGGAGGCTATCCGCGCCAAGCTGCTGCGCGCGGGCTGGGACAAGAAGCGCGTGGCCAAGGACAAGGCGGCAGCAGACGACAAGCCGAAGGGCAAGGAGGACCGGCGCGACCACGAGCGCGACCGGGACCGGAAGAGCTCGCGCGGATCCCGGAGCCACCGGTCGCGCTCCCGGTCCCGACGTCGCGACCGCGACAGGGACCAAGACCGCGACCGCGAGAAGGACCGCGACCATGAAAAGGACCGCGACCGCGACCGGGACCGCCGGAGCAGCCGCAGCTCGCGTCACAAGCCGTCGAGCCGGCACCGGTCGCGCTCGCGGTCCGTCTCCAAGTCCCGCTCGAGATCGGCGGCGAGAAGCGGGAGCAAGCGCCACTCGTCGTCCAAGCGCCGCGCGTCCAAGTCCAGGTCACGGTCGGCGTCGCGCGCGAAGGAGTCCGGCTCCAAGCGCTCGCGTCGGTCGTCGCGCTCGCCGTCGGGGTCAACATCTCGCAAGAGCAGGAAGCGGGATGCCAGCGCAGACAAGAAAGAGAAGAAGGACGAGAAGGCCGAGAAGGCGAGCAGTGCGCCGGCGGATGACAGCAGCGCGAAGGACGTCGACAAGGCTAACGACAAGTCCGAGTCCGGGAAGAACAGCGACGGCAAGGCGGACGACAGGGAGAACGAGCGGGCGAAGAAGAAGGACAGCGAGAAGGAGCCCACGTCCGAGTCGCCCACTGCGTCCCACAAAAAGCCGCGGCGGAGCAGTCGGCGCTCGCACTCCAAGTCTCGCTCTCCGTCTCGATCCTCGCGTCGGCGCCGCCACCGATCGCGGTCTCGTTCGCGATCGGCTTCCCGGAGCCGACGCTCTCGCCGGTCGTCAAGATCGCGCTCGCGCTCGCGCTCTCGTCGCGATCGAGACCGCCGGCGTCGCGGCCGCAGTGCTAGCCGGAGCCGCAGCCGCAGCTCGCGTCGCCACCGCCGCTCGAGCTCAAGGGACCGAAAGCGCCGCGATTCGCAGAGCTCCGTGAGCGATCGTCCGGCAGCTGCACCTGCTGCTGCACCCGTTGCGGAAGTCCCAGTCAACCCCACGATCACGCAGCTCATGCAACAGTACCCGACGCTAAGTCTGCAAGAAATCATCGCCAAGATGCAGGCTGTGAATGTGAACATGGCAGCTGCGGCTGCGACGAAGCCGACCCGCGAGCTCTACGTCGGCAACTTGCCGACGAACGTGACGGGTCCGCAGCTACAGGAATTTCTCGGGACGATCATCCAGCAGGTCGGACTCACTACCCAGCCTGGCAACCCGATCGTGAACACGTGGCTCTCGTCCGACGGGCATTTTGCGTTTTGCGAAATGCGGACAGCCGAAGAGTGCAGCCTGGCGCTGCTGCTGAACCAACTGTCCTTGCTGGGCCAACCGCTCAAGTTCGGACGCCCCAAGAGCTTCACGGGTCCACCCCAGCCGCTGCCTCCCGTTTCGGCGAGGACCCAGACCGCTCTTGTGAACCTCGGGTGCGCGCCAAACCCGATGTGGTTCACGGTTTCGGCAGATACTGGTGACCAGAGCGCATTGCTGGGAGTGCCAGCAGTACCGTCCGGCATCTCTTCTCTCGCCGCAAGTGTCGCGTCCGTGGTGACTGCACCGTTGTCAACTCCCGCTCCTGCGGCCCCGCAGCCGTCGAGCAACAAGCTCATCATGATGAATATCCCGATTGTCCTGAACGAGGATCAAGTGAAGGAGCTCGTCGAGCCGTTCGGCAAGGTGCAGAGTTTCACGTTAGTCAAGGACACCTCTACGGGCGTGCCCACCGCAAGCGCTGTGTTTGAATACGAAGATGCCAGTGTCACCGACCAAGCCGCGAGCGGACTGGACGGCCTTGACATCGGTGGCATCCCGCTGTCAGTTCGGCGTGAGAGTGCAACATCGGTGCTTCCTCCCGTCGAGCAACCGAGCCCAGTGGTGAAGATGGTTCGTTCTGCGGATGTGTCTGCCCGATATGATTCGCCGTCTCACGCTATGCTTTTTTTCTGTTGTAATTTGTTCTCGCAGACGAATATGGTGTCCGAAGATGAGCTGAAGGACGATGAGGAATTTGCTGACCTGACTGAGGATGTGGAAGAAGAGTGCAAGCGGTTCGGAACCATCTCTCTCATGGAGATTCCGCGTCCCAAGGTGCGTCGAAGGACAATATCAAGGTTGCTATAGCGTATTGGATGGCACCGACTCAGCATGCTCTCATCATCATCAGGATGGAGAAGACGTATCGGGCGTCGGGAATATCTTTGTGCGCTTCAAGGACGCATCGGAGGCTGCGGCTGCGATCAAGGTGCGCTTCCATTTCTGACCCACCAACTCGCTAGCGTGCTGTCGCCTTACAGAAAGCTCAAACGATTGTGCGTGCTGCAGGCTCTGAGCGGGAGGAAGTTCGGTGGCAACATCGTCCAAGTCTCGTACTACCCGCTGGCCAAGTTCGAGAAGCGCGAATTCGCTTAAGGCGCCTGGCTGCTTCTGTCAGGGCGAGCGAGGCGGGAGATCCATTCGCTGTTGGTATCGCCGCGCAACGATATGTTCACACTCGCCTCGCGCTCGTCCTCTTCTGCTTTTTTCGTGGCAGTGGGCTGGAAATACCCAACGCAGACAAGCAGGCAGGCTTTGTCCATGACCACCACACGGACGGAGGAAGGTACTGTGGCATGGACGAACGGAACGGTGACGCGCGGATGGGGAGTGGGATGGCGGTCCTACCGGCTAACCATCGTTCTGTTGCGGCCTGTCTGTAGACGACGATTTGCAATGAACGATGCCCTCTTGCTACTTGTCTGTGCTTGTTGGAATGGTGGCTGCGTGTATTGTCTACGATGATAGACGCGCTGCTGCATCTGCTGTTGCTGTAGGTGTCGCGGTTGGCCGAGCGGGGCGGTGCCACTGATTTTGCTGTGCGATGCCACGCATGTACAAGCAGACAAGTCTGGAAGACCATCAAGGCGGCACTTCCAGTATATTGCCACGAGGAGCCTTCAAGAGGAGCAGCGGTTGCCACTGCATCGCCATCTACTCGGCGGTTCGCCAAAGAGAGTCGCCAATGCGTCGACCATCAGCCTCCACGAGCGCGAGCAATGTCTGGCGCGGCATTAGTTCGCTGGTTGTATCGGACACTGAGCGCACCATTATCGAGAGCTCTCGTAGGTGTCGCGGTTCGTGGACGCGGGCCAAGTTTTCGGTTGGCGTTTGCGATACGCTTACGCTCACAGCTTGGATGCTGAGGCGTCGTTGTCGTCGAGCCAATCGAACGCTTGGCCCGTGGGCCACGCAAAATGCTTCTTGGGAGGCTGATATGGATCCCGCAGGAGGCGGTGCGTAGCTGTGGATTTCGACTTGGACAGTGCTCGCTGGTTTTAGCCTCGTGCTCACGAGTACGGCAGCTCGTCGACGACGCGTTTGGAGACGCGGTGGTAGTACCGATATCTCTGCTGCTTTTGGTCGAAGAACCCTTCCCAGAGACTCACGCCCGCGGGGTCGAAGGCTTGCTCCTTGAATAGATGGCTCATTGGATCTAGATCGCCACCTCCGTCCGCTTCACTGTCCACGGGCCCAGCCGGATCCCAAGAGCCCGTGTTGCTCGTGGCCTCGAACTCGGTCCAGTCGCCTGTGACGACGGGCTGGAAGCCAGCGATCATGGCGAGAGTGGCATCGTACCCGTCGGTCGGCTGCATGGTCACGAAGTCGAAGCCGCGAGCGTAGTCTTGCTCGAGCTCGGACGGCCACACGGACGGGAACTCGCCGTCGCCATAGTCGCAGCGGATGCCGTAGAAGTTGAACAGCTTTCGGCGCTCGTGCTCCCGCCGCTTGCCGTGTCCGTGAACGTCGCGCTCGCACTGTTGCCATGGATCGACGCAGTGATGAGTATGCGATCGAAACATACACACACACAACGAAGACGGTGGCCATGCCTACCTGTTCGCAGAAGTACTCGCAGCACGTGGCGCACTCGACACAAGCGCTTGCAGGCGCCTCTGCTCGCGCACAAGCCAGCAGCCAACGACGAGTTATTAGTCCAAGTGGTAGTAGACACGAACCTGCTGCTCTACGACGCACCGCACTGGCTGCATGTTGGCGTCGGAGCCAGCATAAGCAGCTCGCGTGGCATGCGTCGCCGGATCTCTCCGTTCACCTGGTTCTGCTCGTCACGCAAGACGTCGGTTCGGTCAGTCGCGTCCCCCACGTCGACCCAACCAGCCAACTCTCAGCGACACGGCCGCTCGTACGTAGTAGAAGGGTGCGCCGTAGCCCATGCCGTGCTGGTTCCACGAGTCCACGAGCTGCTTCCAGCGCGAGCGCTTGACTGCCTGTGCATGGGCCAGCTTTTGCTTGGCCAGTCGTCTCCGCCAGTGCGCCTGCACGAGCGTCGCAGCCCAGCGCTCCATGTCGAGTCCAAGCTGTTCGCGTTCCCGCAGCGCCTGGACGACTCTGCGCGCGCTGGAGCGGATCAGGTACCGCCGGAAGGCTCGCTGCAGCTCGACCGCGGCCTTGGTTTGCGCCTCCACCCGCCGCCGCTTCATCTCCTTGAGGAGATATCGACCGACGCGATCGCAGCGCGTGCGCCAGTGCCGCTGGATCACGCGCGCGCTCCGGTCCCGAGTCGCGTGGAACTTGGCCAGTGCCAGCAGCTGCAGCGAGTCGCGCGCCTTGCGGCCCCGGAATGCGCTTTGAAGCAAGACTGCTGCTCGCTTGCGCTGCTCAATCTCCTGGATTCGACGGCGGAGCTCTCGGCAGGCAAGCCTCCGTCTCCATGACGCCTGGAGCTTGACAGCCGCTTGCCACTTCTCGCGCTCGCGCTCTTCTCTCAGCCTCTCCAACTCCCGCGCTCGCTGCCGGGCGATGCGACCGCGGATCGTAGTCTGGAGACGGATGGCCGCAGCGACTTGTCTTCGATCCTGTGCGAGCTTCTCGACTCGCATCTTGCGCACGCGCTTCCTGGTCGAGTTGCCGCGCACTCGACGCTGGATTGCGGTTGCTGCGTCCGTCTCCTTCACATACTCACGCCTACGAGCAGCGACTACTCTCCGAGCCACGCGAACCGCTCTCCGCGTCCGGAATGCGCGCTGCACCTTGACGGCGTGGCGCTCAAGCTCGCGCTCGAGCACCGTCTGGTGCTGCTTGCCGACGCGCTTGGCTTGCCGCGTCGCCCGGAAGCGCCGTTGGATCTTGACGGCAGCCTTGTCGCGGCCGGTCTGCAGGGCTCGACGAAGCAGAGCCTCTCGTCTTGCCTTACGCCCGCGCCACACGCTTTGGAGCCTGAGCGCCACCTTGACGCGCGAGGCCTGCTCCTTGTGCTCGAAAGCCCTTCTTCTCGCCACGCGCGTGCGGTACAGGTTCTTCTCGTGCAAGCGGAGCGTGTTAGAGGTTCAGTCGTACGGGGATGCGGGCTCAGCGATGCGAGCAAGACGGCTACTCGCCTGGATCCGAAGCGCGGCCATCCAGAGTGCTGAGAACTCGGCCATGAAGCGCTTGTCGCGGGCTCGCGGAGCTGGGAAGAGCCCAAAATCGCTGCTGCTAGCGCCGTCGACTGGAACGCGAACGACTGCGAGTGGCCACGAAAAGCTGAGGGACCGAAGCAGACGTGGAGACACTCGGCAGCCCTACAACACATCGACTTGAGAACCATTGACAACCTAGTGGACAAACGCTCGGCGCGGAGAACCTGGAGACTGAGAGTGAGCAGCAGCGGGCACGACCCCGCGAGCCGGACGATAGCGTCCTGTGTCACCAGCGGACACCCAGGGAGCAGCAAGTGTGCGAGCGCTGGAGTGCGGCGATACCTGTCCCAGTCGTCACCGCCGTTCCCGTCGTGCTGTGTGTTGCTCTGTCGCTCGTCCAGGCCCGAGAAGCCGTCGACGAGCGCGATGACTCCTTCGTCCGACACACGAACGCAACGGGAAAAGTCCAGCAGCTCGAGTAGGTGAGCCCGCCCTGAGCCAGCAAGGCTTCGCAGTCCAGCGTCACTGATACGCTCGCAGTCGGCGACTCGCAGTTTCCGCAGCGCTCGCGCGTGCCTAGCCATCTCGGCGAGTGCGCGGTCGTCGCACTGGCGCACACCCGACACGTTGAGGGACGACAGCCTGGGACACCCGCGCACGACGGTGCAGATCGCTCGCCGCGACAGGTTGGGGCACGCGCTCGCATTCAGCTTGCGCAGTGAGCGGCAAGCGCCTCCGACGGCGGCCACTGCGCGCTCGACAAGCTGGAAGCAGCCGCTGACGTCCAGCCGCTCGAGATCTGTGCGAGCGGATCGAAACGACCGTCACGACGAGCATGTGTTAGAGTTGCAAGAAGACTGCAGCCTCGGGATGCGATGGAGCGAGACGTACGAGAGCAGTGAGCAGCGACTGCTCGCAGCCCTTCGATGCCGAAGTCACGGACGGCGCCGTCCGACACGAGATACAGTCCTCGAACGTGCAGCACCCGGAGCTTGGGGCAGCCAGTCGCAAGCATGCGCAGCCCAACGTCCGAAACGTTCGCGACGTTGTCGAGCGTGACAGACGCGAGCAGAGGACAACTGGCCCCGAGGAACCGCGTCGAAGCGTCTGTGAGCATCGCGTTGTTGGCGAGGTTGATGTGCTCGAGGGACGCCCCGCAGCCCGCGGCGAGCCACTGCAGCGCCGCGTCGGTCAGGAATCGACACCCCGCGAGGTTCACGCGCTGGAGCCGCTTGCAGTGCTCGCCCAGCGCAGAGCACGCCGTGTCCGTGATCTTGTCGCTCTTGGCCACGCGGTCCAGAGCGATCTCTTGCAGCTGGAGGCACTTGTGCGCAACGGCGACGACGCCTGCGTCGGTCACGTTGACGCACTCGCTGAGGATGAGCGAGCGCAACGACGCGCCGCACTGAGATGCCAGCGTGCGGAGTAGCGCGTCCGTCACGAGCTCGCACCGCGCCATGTTGAGGCGCTCGAGCTTGGTGAAGGCGTACACGCAGCGTTGGAGAGCCCAGTCGCCCCCAAGACGCGCACACCCGGACAACTCGAGCTCGCGGAGGTGCTCGCACGCATCGGGCGACTCGGCGAGCGCGCTCAGCCCGGCGCCGCGCACCTCTGTGCAGTCGCTGACGTTCAGCCTTCGCAGTCGAGCGCAGCCGAGGGCGAGCGCTCGCAGCGCGGCGTCCGTAACGCGACTCGCTCCGGCGATCTCGAGAACCTCGAGCGTCGGAACAGCCTCGGCGATCGCGATCAAGCCCGCATCCGTGATTTGGTCCGCACCGTTGACTGCAAGCGAGCGAGTGCGCTCGGAGCTGTTGGCAGACCCCGACGAGGAGGCGGTCGTGGCCGCAGTTGAGTCGATCGCGACTGTTGCTTGTCTGTCGGCGGCGCGATCACGACTGCCGCCTCTGCTCGCAAGATCAGGCCGCCCGAACGACACGCGTCTCTGGACCGAACGGTGAGCAGTCGATGCGATGCGCGCGTTGTGGGCCGCCACTCGACGCAGCTCTCTGTCCGTCACCAAAGCGCTCCACCTGCTGAGACGAACGTGCGAGCGCTGGAGGAACTGCAGCGGGACGCGGTCCGGAATCGCCACGGCGGGTGGCAGAGCCTCGTGCGTGAGCGCGAGCAGACTTGCGGCCGTGTCGACGAGCGTGGACGCGAGTCAGTTCACTCTTCTCCATAAGGCGACAAGCTAGCACGAGAGAGCCACGCACCTCGCCCCAGTCGGAGGCGTCTCGAGTTGGTTCGAGGCCGATGCTGTCGTCCCTGGCAGCTCCGCGAGCTTGACGTTAGCGGTCGGGCGCTTGCGGCGGCGCGGCGGCGACATCGCGACAGTGACCAATAGATCGCGGGGCTCAGTCGTCTTGCTTTCATCCCTCTGTGACGAACCGGGCGATAGCCTGGCGACAACGCAAGCCGAGCCATCCTTCTTGGTTAGTGCTTTCGGTCCGACTCGCTGTCAACGGACGTCGGTTCTGCAACTCACGGCTCGAGGTGGGGAGCGCAGCGAGGCCGACCGCAGCCGCGACCGCTGCTGCTAGTGGCTGGTGATACGCTCGTCTCCTTGGCGTACACCGAGCGCCGGAACTCGTCGAGCAGCGTCATGCGCGTCGCAGCGTCGGCCAAAGTCCCGCGTGGCAGGCAGGCAGGTTGAAGCGTGGCTATTCTCGTCTACAGCTAATATTTATCCAATCATGCACTACTATTTTATTTTACATTCACCTTTTACACCAATCAGCAGGGACCATCATCAAAAGCGCTGCCAGTGATCAGCATCAATGGCGCAGCAGACCGCGCGCAATGGGGACGCGGCTCCTCGGTCGCTAGCGCCGCGTCTGGAGCCACCACCAGGCTCTAGCTGGGCGATAACACCGTGCGTTGCTGTCCACGTCGAGAGCACGCAAGTCCCGCGCTTCGCGGCGCAGCTGCGGCGGCTCCAAGTTGCTGGCGCTGACGTGCCGGTCGACGTCGTGGCCGAGTGCTCGCCCGTCGTCTATGCTCGCGCAGACAGCAGCAGCAGCAGTAGCGAGCGCTCTGAAGAGGCGAACTCAGCGCTCTTCGACGCTGTAGACGCCGCGATGGGCGCCGGACGCCACGAGGGCGACGCGACCAGACGCATCGCGGCCCACCGAGTGTACAGGCTGGACTGGAGCTGCGCCGAAGCCCATTGGGTGCCGCTCGCGCTCGCGCTGCGGATGCGCAAGCGACGCGACGTGTTCCGCGTGGCCGCCTTCCCACGGGTGTTGCAGCTGCGGCTGACCGAGATGCTCAGCGCCGAGGGCTTCCGCGTGCACCCGACGCGCTTCTCGGCCGAGCTGCACGCGGTCGCGCAGCCCGCGCTGTCGCCCTTTGTGCACTTCGGTGTCGTCGCGAGGCGGCTCAGAGCCAACAACAGTGGAAACTATGGTCGAGACAGCAGCAATCCGGAGACTCCCGTACTGCCGCTGACGGCGGGGCAGGCCCCGAACCGCGCGTACTTCAAGATGCACGAAAGCCTACGCGAGCACCTTGGCGGCTTGGCGGCTGGAGCCTATGCGCTCGACATCGGAGCCTCGCCTGTACGTGCGTGTATCCCTCCCTGTGCTTGTTAAACGCCCTGTTCTGACTTGCTTGGAGGGGCAGGGAGGCTGGACAGACTGCCTAGTGGCCAACGGCGCGGGCCTTGTCGTGGCCGTGGACCCCGGCGAGCTCGCGATCGAGACCGCCGGACGCCCGATCGTGCAAGTGCAAGCGCTGCTCGAGGACGCTCTGGACGACATCCGGGCCATTCAGAGCAGAGAGATGACTCCGCGGCTGTTCGACCTGTGCGTGTGCGACATCAACACGCACGTGGAGATCATGGCGAGGCTGGTGGCTAGCGCTGCCGAGCTGGTCGCACCTAGCGGACGGCTCGTCGCCACGCTCAAGCTCGGCAAGAAACCGACCGAGGCGGCCGTGCAGCGAGCGCTGGAGACTGTAACGAGCACGCTGGCGCCTAATTTCTGCGGCTTCCGGCTCGAGTGGCTGCACGCCAACACGCAGAACGAGCGCACGCTGTTCGCGGAGCGGCGGCGTGACACAAGAGCCAGCAGAGACTACTAGAAGTACACGGCAAGGTGCTGAGTGTGGATGCAAGACGAAATGCCAGAGTTGGTTCATATTGGGGCGGTGATAGACACCCGGCAACCCTCACGCAGACACAGCTATACACTCTACCACAGCAAGCCAACATGTGCGTCTGTCTCAAGGCACGAGCCGCAGTGACGACCGAAAGTCGCCGTCGAAGTAGTCATCCACCTCATCGTACTCGTCCGAGTCGCTCTCTTCGCCGATGACGACGCCGCCGTTCTTGCCGTCGCTGCTGGCCACCAGCGCCTGCAGCTCCGCCTCGTACATGTCAGCGACCACCTTCCGCCGCAGCTTGAGCGTCGGCGTGAGCTCGCCGCCAGCCACCGACAGGTCGCGCGCCACCAGGAGGAACTTGTGCACGCGGTGCGCCGGCGTTAGCGCTCGGGCGTTGGCCCGTGCCACGCCGTCGGCAATGTACCGACGCACGCGAGCACTGTGCTGAGCGTCCTGCGCCGTCAACGCGATAGGTGCGGCCGTGCTGATGGAGCTGCTGCGCGTGGAGCTAGCGGCGCTGTTCACGCTGCTGCTGCGTCGAAGCCGCGAGTAGTCTGCGATGGCGGCGACCGCCTCGCGATCCAGCAAGTCGGACGGCACGCCGTCCGAGTCGTGCTTGACGCGCAGCGTGCACAGGCACACGAGGTACTCCCTCGCAACGCGCTTGGTCTGCTTGGGCCTGGTCTTCTTGACCGACTTCCTGGCGACACGAGGGACGCTGCTGCTACTGAGCACCATGACGTTCGACAGCGCCGGTAGCTCGCGCTTGATCGCCTCTTCGATGGCCACGGGCGATATGATGGTCGCTGCGCTACTGCTGCTTCTGGCTTTGGTAATAATGAGGTCGGTCAGGCGACCTGTGATCGTGAGGAACCCGTCCTCGTCGAAGCGGCCGACGTCTCCAGAGCGCAGCCATCCGTCCACGAGCGTCGATCGAGTTGCCTCCTCGTCGTTCAGGTAGCCCATGAAGATATGCCGCCCGGCGTACTCGATCTCGCCATCCGCGCCCGTGCCGGCCGCGATGATTGGCGCGCCGTGGTGCGGCCGGATCCGCGTGTGGGTCGCCGGGAGCGGGTTGCCGATGCTGCCCATCTTCCACTTGCCCGGCAGGTTGATGGAGTGCGGGCCGGAGCACTCGGACTGTCCGAAGAGCTCGTAGATGGCGATGTCGAGCGCGCCGAAGAAGGCGAGGCACTCGACCGACATGGGCGCCGCAGCCGAGAAGCAGTAGCGGCACTCGTCCAGCCCAAGCGCGCGCTTGACCTTCTTCAGCACGATGTGGTTGGCCACGCGGAAGCCGAGCGACTTCTTGCCGTCGCCTCCGAACTGCGCGCGGCGCGTCTTGTCGGCGCCGCACTCGCGAGCCCACTTGCCCAGCGCGCGCTTTAGCGCGCTCCCGCTGTCATCGTCCAGCGCGGCGCGCATGCCGTCCATGAGCTTCTCCCAGACGCGAGGGACGGCGAAGAAGAAGGTCGGCCGCACCTGCCGCAGGGTCTCGATCAGAGGGTGGCGCGCCGCCGCATTGCTCCCGGAGCGGGACCTGCCCGAGTCGCTGCCGCTGCCGCTGGTGGCGCTGCGGACCTCGGCCTCCTCGTCCCGGCCGTCCTCTGCGTCGGTCAGCACGTTGCTCGGCGCGAAGCTGACCTCGCAGCCGATGAACATGGGCAGGTGGATGTCCAGCAGCTGGGCGGCCACGTGCGCGAGCGGCAGGAAGCTGACGCTGCGCTCGCTCTCCGTCACGCCCTCGACGGCCTCGAGCAGCACGAAGGACGTCCAGGTCCAGTTGTCGTGCGACAGCATCACGGCCTTGGGCTCGCCCGTCGTGCCCGACGTGTAGATGAGCGAGCAGCAGTGGCCCGGCTGCTGCGCGTCCATGCGCGCCTCGAGCTCGGCGTCGCCCGCCTTCTCGCCGAAGCGCATGAACTCGGCGAAGTCGAAGATGGGCACCGTGCACTCGGGCAGCGGCGCGTCCGCGTTGTTGTCCCAGACCACGAGCGCCAGCAGCGCCGGCAGGTGCTCGACGCTCGTCAGGAACCGGTCCAGGTGCTCCCGCGTCTCGACGACCACGACCTTGGCCGCGCAGTGCGCGGCGATGGCGGCGCACGCGTCGGCGCTGCTGCTCGTGTAAACGCCGGCGGCGACGGCGCCCGCGAGGATGGCGCCCGTGTTGGCGAAGAACCACTGCGGGCTGTTGCGGCCCATGACGGCGACCGACTCGTGCGCGCCGACGCCCAGGCGGAGCAGCGCCTTGGCGAACAGCGCGCAGTTGTCGAAGTACTGGCGCCACGTAAGCGCCTGCCAGGCGCCGGCGCCCGCGCCCGCGCGCTCGTCGCGGAAGCGCAGCGCCGGGAAGCTTCCGCGCCGCGCGACCGTCTTGCGGAACACGTCCGCGACGGTCTGCGGCGCGCGCGCGGCAAGTCCGTCGCGCTCCACGGCCAGCGGCGCCATGGCGTCCGCGCGCCACACGCCCGTCGTCATGGCCGCAGTGTGTGGGGAGGAGGACGTCGGGGGAATGGCGCGACGGTGGGCGGCAAGGAGAGGGAGCCGCCGCGAGGACTCCGAGGAGCAGACGCGCGGGGACTGGCCGCCTTGGTCCCACCTATGCAGGGGCCATCGGTAATGCGTGACCAGCGTGATATCATCCAGAGAGTCAAAACACGGTTCGGTTTGAATGTTTGATGATCAAAACAAGGTTAGATAGCATCATTCTGGACGTGTTTGCGATAGGCAAAGTATACCTGGGTTTGGAAAATGAAATCTCTGATATGACACTTATTCGGAATTTACACCTGTTTCTGAGAATACGTGACGTGGGGTTTGATTAGCGTGGCACCGCTCTGACTCGTTTCTCCGAGGGTCCCCATGATGTGGCACATCATAGCAGCAGACACCACGCACTGCCGCCAGTGCGCCTCTACTATTATAGACGACGGCTGCGGGTGCGCGCTCGTCGAACTGGGGAATCGAAGCACACTGCGAAAGTATCGAAGCGGAGGCTTGTCAGTCATCGCAAAGATCTATCAACAGAGTCACTGCCGAAGTCTTTGCCGCTGAGAAATCCAGAACTCGCACATAGAACTCGACAAGGACGCATCCACTCATACGTTCCATTTCAGAACTATGGCTATTCCGAGCCGAAACCTACAACTTGAAGCTGTGGTGGCGATCTATCAACCAATTTGGTCGACGCGACTTCGTATCCTGAGCGCAGTGCGAGCGGGTCGGTTTCTCTGGGACTGAGCCACCGCTTTGGATTTTTGG
>JAADXX010000511.1:0-21196 GCA_023338025.1 Phytopythium oedochilum | reverse complement strand
CCCCCCCCCCCCCCCCCCCCCCCCCCCCCCCCCCCCCCCCCCCCCCCCCCCCCCCCCCCCCCCCCCCCCCCCCCCCCCCCCCAACAGGGTGCGCAAACACTCTGCCACGCACGCGGTCGGCGACTTGGCGGGCATTGCAGTGGCGCTCCGGGATGCGCTCGGCGACGCGACTCCGCTTGGAGAAGCTCCGCTTGGCTGTCCATCCCACGGTGCACCGGTAGATTCAATGTATTTTTAGAACGCGGCCGGAGCTTCAAGTGCTCCGCTTATTCGTTCTTGATATCAGGCTGGTGTCCAGCCGGTGTCGCGGCAAGTTCTGCATGAAACCGTCAGCCGTCTAGCGCGTTAAATTTTGCTGGCAGAAAGCGCCGAGAGAAGGCGCGCGGAACGGCGAGAAGAGAACCCACTTCAAGTCTTTTCTGACACGTACGGTAGACACGAGAAAGTTCAACTTGCCTTGGATAGTGAAAGCGAGACATTTTCCCCACTACTCTGATTAGTGGCCCGTCTGAGTTCCCGCCTCGGGAGAAGCTTTTTCAAAGATACGATGCCCATCTTATCTTTGCTGCCGTCAAGGGTCGCGAAGCGCGCGCGAGTTCTCGACGTGGAGACCGGCCGGGCGCTCGGCGTCGGACCCGCCGCGAACGAGATCATTGCCGAAAAAGCGAGCAAACCCGGAAGCAGACAGACCGACCGGCCGATCGACCAAGCGCGAGCGAGAGAGAGAGCGAGAGAGCGAGAGAAGGGAGGGGAAGTTCATGTCGGTGAGGGCGATACACTTGTCGCTGTTCCCGGCGCACGGGGCGATCCCGCTGCTCGTCACGGGAGTCACCGTTGTCAACTTATGGGCCGCGCACAAGGTCAGCGTTGCGCGGCGCACGTTCAACATCCCGTACCCGCAGGTGCGTTTGAAGCCGCTTTGCGCTTTGTCGACGGACAGTCGTGACTTACGGACTGGACGGTCGTGGCGTCGCAGATGTACGCGGAGAAGAGTGACAAGAACGCCAAGGAGTTCAACTGCGTGCAGCGCGCGCACCAGAGCATGCTCGAGCAGCTGCCGACGTTCTACGCACTGCTGGCCACCGGATCGTACGTCCCTGCGGCGGATCGAGCGCTTTCGGCGTCGGCGTCCTCATGTGTCTGACGCGCAAACGTCTGCGTTGGCACAGGATCTACCGTCCCAAAGTCGCCGCGGCTGCTGGCTTCGTCCGCATCATCGGCTTCGTCTTCTACGTCAACGGCTACGCGTCTGGTGATCCAAAGAAACGTTCTCGAGGAGGATTCGGTGCGTTGAGCAACATCCCATTGTCTGTAGCGTGGACCGCCACGAGACTGACACTGTCGCTGGCATTTGGATGAGCAGGAGAACTGGGGACGTTAGTGCTGCTCGGATTGTCCATTGAAGCATCGATTCGACTGCTGAGTCTACACGCATAGCATCCTGCGAGATGAGGGCCCGTCCTCCCAACTGAGCGAGGACGGGCGGAGAGACGGCGGTCAAGGAGCCACACAGTGGCTCGCGCGGAGGAAGACCCCACAACCATGACGACAGCCGCGCGGTGCAATAGCTATCGCGAGCGCGGCCAACACCACTGCAGGTCAATCGGAAACTGCAGTCCGTGAGTGGCCAGCAACGCCCCCTCTCGACGAGAATGGGAGGCGGGCAGGAGCCTGGACACCTCGAGCGAGCGAGCGCCCGCGTGAATCGGCGCTCGCCCACCCAGTCGGCTCTGTTGCGGCCACTCCCAGGGCAATTCGTAGCAGATCAAGCGGAAACTGCAGGCGGAGGAGGAGGAGGAGGAACGGAAGCGAATTGCTCGCCTGGAATCACAACAACAGTGTTACAGTAAGTATCGAAATGTGCAGTAACAAAGAGTTCTTTTCACAATGCCTCGTCACGCGTGGATGTCGGTGTCTCATGGACAGCCAGGCGCATTGTGTGGAGCAAGCGACGGCATCAGCCAACCCTGCGAACGCTGTGCGAGAGCCAAGCGCTCGACGCCCACCCACCGCCGCAATGGTGAAGGACGACGATCGTTGGCGTACTGAAGCGTGCTGTTATAGTGAGCCTAAAGAGTTGGACTTCCCGCCGCTCGAGGTGGAGGTGCGGTGCCCCTTCCTCTATCATGGGCCATTCATTCCTCATTCCTTCCTCCGGGATTTTCTCTAGACTTCACCTGGAGGGTCTCAAGGTGACTGTGGGGACTCTCAAGATGGCCACGACGCTTCAGCGACAACAGTCCGACACATAGTGACAAGCGAATGGTCAAGAATGTGGGTGGGTACACCAGCACTCCCGACTGGGGCTATGTGGCCAGGCGATTGTGGCAGCGACCATTTCTTCGCCTAGGCGCAATCACGCGGCGCCACCACGCCAACATTCCAAGGCGGAGCCACAGGTGCCTGCCCAGTGGCAGTGCCCACTCAGAAGGAGCGCGGGGGAGTCGCCGATGAGCGTGCGGACTAGACGAATGGCGAAATGGCGATCGAACGCGTGTCCAGCCTTGCGATGGCACCTGAACAGAGGACTCCATACTTAAACCTATATAAACCCCAATCAAAACCCATGTTAATAGTAGCCCTGCGAGGAGGTGCCGTCCACCACCGGCAGATGCGAGCGCGCTCACTCGCGTTTTTGCCGCTTCTCGACCAGAGACCTCCCTCCCTCCCCCCCCAGCGCCCTCCCTCTGCGGCACCCGATGGCGCCCGCGACGATCCAGCTCCAGCCGGCGCACGGCTTCCTGCCGCTGCTCGTGCTGCTCACGCAGTTCGTCAGCTTTTGGGCCAGCACGAAGGTCGGCAAGGCGCGCAAGGAGTACGACGTGCCGTACCCGCAGGTAGGGATGCGCTCATGCTCGCCGCTGTCGAGTGGCGTCGGCTGACTCGAGCGGGCGGTAATACACTATGTACACAGATGTACGCGGAGAAGAACGACAAGAACGCCAAGGCCTTCAACTGCGTGCAGCGCGCGCACCAGAACATGCTCGAGAACATCCCAATCTTCCTTGCGCTGCTCGTCTCCTCGGGGTAGGAGCCTACTCATGCGCCAAGCTTGACTCGCTGGGTTATCGACACGGACTCTATGGCTTACTCGGTTGTTCGTGTCCCCAGCGTCTACCGCCCGGAGGTCGCGGCCATCGCCGGACTCGTTCGCGTGCTTGGCTTCATCGCCTACGTGCGCGGCTACTCGACGGGCGACCCGAAGAAGCGCATGCAGGGCAACTTTGGTGCGTACTGGCAGTTATCCATGTGGACAGCGTCGAGTTCTAATTGGCCCTCTCTCTTTACAGGCTACCTTGGTCTGCTCGCCAGCCTCGTGCTCACGATCGAGACGAGCCTGCGAATCCTTGGCGCCATCTAGGCGCTCCACGCTGGCGCCTCTTTGCTTTCTTCTGCAGCAGGACTCGATAGACTTTGCTGAGTATTGACGCTCTAGCTTTGGTGGCTGGAGGTAGCGTCGCTCGGCTCTCAAAATGCACATCTGCTTCGCTTCAACTTGGGGGTACACGATGTCGTACTGTTTCAGACGGTTTAGTTTGTGTAACCCCGTGTGTACCTGCCAGTCGATGATGGATAACAGACGGACGGATGAAGTACCGTCGAGAACACGGCAACAACGTCCTCCTCGCATTTAACGTCTTTCAATTGGCCAAAACTAAATAACGCCACGTCTCCCATTGGCCAAAACCCTTCCTGAGCCCTCCGCCACCGGCAGCATTCGCACCGCGCCACCACCACTGACAACGCGCAAACACGCCGATATCCAAGCTCGACACGGCTCTCCATTCGCGAATCCGCTCGCTGGCCCCGCGTCCCCCAAGCCTCCCTCCATACACACAATGAGCCACATCCTGCACGCCGTGTCGGCGGCCGGCGCGACGCAGTCGCTCGTGCCCGTGCGCCGCGCGCTGCTGTCCGTGTCCGACAAGACGGGCGTCGTGGAGCTGGCGACGTACCTGGCGAGCCAGGGCGTGGAGCTGCTGTCGACGGGCGGCACGGCCAAGGCGCTGCGCGAGGCGCAGCTGCCGGTCACGGACGTGTCGACCTACACGGGCTCGCCCGAGATCATGGACGGCCGCGTCAAGACGCTGCACCCCAAGATCCACGGCGCGCTGCTGGGCGTGCGCGGCAACGCGCAGCACGAGGCCGACATGGCGGCCAACGGCATCAAGCCCATCGACCTCGTCGTGCTCAACCTGTACGCGTTCGAGGCGGCCGTGGCCAGCGGCGGCGACTTCGACACGTGCATCGAGAACATCGACATTGGCGGCCCGAGCATGCTGCGCTCGTCGGCCAAGAACCACAAGGCCGTCGTCATCTGCACGAGCCCGGCGCAGTACCCGGAGCTGCTGGCCGAGCTGCAGGCCAACGCGCAGCAGACGACCATCGAGTTCCGCCGCCGCTGCGCCGCCGCCGCCTTCTCGCTCGCCGCGTCCTACGACTCGGCCATCTCGTCCTGGCTCAACGGCCAGCTCGGCCAGCAGGCACCGACCGTCACGCGCGTCTACAAGAACGAGTTCGCGCTCAAGTACGGCTGCAACCCGCACCAGAAGCCGGCCGCCATCCTCAGCCTCGCGTCCCAGAAGCTCCCCTTCCACGTGCGCAACGGCACGCCAGGCTACATCAACCTGCTCGACGCCGCCAACGCCTACCAGCTTGTGCGCGAGCTGCGCCAGTCGCTCAACCTCCCGGCCGCTGCGTCCTTCAAGCACGTGAGCCCTGCCGGCGCCGCCGTGGCCGTCGAGCTCGACCAGTCGCTGCACGCGGCCTACGAGGTCGGCGCCAACACCAAGCTGACGCCGCTGTCGCTCGCGTACCTGCGCGCGCGCAACGCCGACCCGCTGTCGAGCTTCGGAGACTTCGTGGCCGTGAGCGACGTGGTTGACGAGGCCACGGCCAAGATCCTCAAGCGCGAGGTGAGCGACGGCATCATCGCGCCGGGCTACGAGCCGGCCGCGTTCGAGATCCTCAAGTCCAAGAAGGGCGGCAACTTCATCGTGCTCGAGGCCGACCCGAGCTTCGCGCTGCCCGAGTTCGAGTTCCGCGAGGTCGCGGGCATCACCTTCTCGCAGAAGCGCAACGACGTGGTCTTCTCGGCTGCGCACCTCGCGGACGTGCAGACCACGGGCGCTGGCGCGCTCACGGACGCCAAGCAGCGCGACCTGATCCTCGCGGCCATCACGCTCAAGTACACGCAGTCCAACTCGGTCGGCTACGCCAAGGACGGCCAGATGATCGGTGTCGGCGCCGGCCAGCAGTCGCGCGTCGACTGCGTCAAGCTCGCGGGCCGCAAGGTGTCGATCTGGCACCTGCGCCAGCACCCCAAGGTGCAGTCGCTGGCCTTCAAGCCGTCGGTCAAGCGCCAGGAGCGCGTCAACGCGCGCGTGCGCTACATCGAGGGCGACATGGCCCCGGCCGAGCGCGCCACGTTCAACGAGATGTTCGAGTCGGCGCCCGAGCCGCTGACGGAGCAGGAGAAGGAGGAGTTCCTGGCGTCGCTCACGGACGTGAGCCTCGCCTCGGACGCCTTCTTCCCGTTCCGCGACTCGATCGACCACGCTGCCAAGCTCGGCGTTCGCTTCATCACGCAGCCGGGAGGCAGCAACCGCGACGCCGACGTCAAGTCTGCCTGCGAGGAGTACGGCATCACCATGGCCTTCTCCAACCTGCGCCTCTTCCACCACTAGGCGAGCTGCGCTTGGGCGACAGCGTGTGTCTGTATTGTGCTGCCAAGGAGTAAGCACCGCAATTTCATGAACAGCCAAACCGAAGCGCAGAGTGCGCATATCATCTCCACTCACCTTCGAAGAGACCCCCGGTCACATCTTGAATAGCATCCTCGTGGAGCTCTTGATTGGGCATCTCTCAAGCAAGATCGTCTCGGTAATAAACTGGTATGGTCCTAGATCTATGCTGGCGTCGGCTGCGGCGGCGCACTCGTCAAAATCGCCGTCTACTCCGTCTTGGCCTTGCCGAGCGCGTTCTTGTTGAAGAACGAGAAATAAATGGTCGAGCCGCCTACCACGACAGCGAAGATCGCCGCCCAGATCACCTTGATGTACGTCGGGAAGGGCTCCGTGAACATGCCTTGGCCGTGCTTTATGATCACCAGCAGCTCCGTGCACACGACGGCGATGCCGAGCCAAGCGCGGGGGCCGATCTTCTTGACAGGCATGTGGCTCTTGCCGTCGTAGCTCATGGTGAATGTGCAGAAGATGTAGTACTCGGCCACGGCGTAGCTACCGGCCGAGTACCAGATCGCGAGGCGCCAGACGTTGAGCGAGTTGGACGCCGGAATCCACAGCACCGTCTTGAGAAAGAACGAGTTGAGCATCATGCCGGACAGGATGATGATCATGCTCACGACGCGCCAGAAGCGGCTCGCCGAGCGGAAGATCTTCCAGTCGTACGCGAGCCAGTATGCAGGCGTGAACTGCGCGATCGCGCGCTTGGCTTTGCCGCTCAGGTTGGGGATCGTGCGGATGCCAACCCAGTTGAACTTGCGCATCTCAAAGTAGCGGCAGATCTTCATGCCGACGTAGATACCCGCGGCGTTGCACGTGAAAATGTCGTAGAAGACGTGGTCCCACCAGCACTCGTTGAAGTTGGCGAGCCAGTGGCGGAACGTGATCTCGTACAGCTCGAACATGACGCTCAGGATCCACGAGATGAGGCTGCTGCGCACCATGACGGAGCCGACAATCCAGCCGAAGAAGTGCATGAGCACGAACCGGTCGAAGAACGTGTTGCGCAGGTTGACAAAGTGCGACTCGGGGTTCTCCGGCGTGTAGATGCGGCAGTCCGACGCGTACGACGTCTCCGGGAGCTCGACGCCGAGCGACGGGTCGAACAGCTTCATGAACTGACGCGCGTCCTCCGTGCGCAGGAACAGCAGGAACAGCAGCAGCATCTCGTATAGGATAAACAGCCCCGTGAGCACGCGCCAGAGGATCGGGTGCGGCCGCACAAAGTGCCCGTCCGGCAGCTGCAGCGCGCAGTACGTGAGGAAGAAGATGGTCGCGTACTTGACGCCGCGCTTCATGTCGGCGTAGCGCTGCTCGGCCGGGTCGTCGAGCTGCGCGACGGGCTCGTGGAACGCCGCGTAGACGATCCAGCCCATGAGCAGCATCCCGCACGTGAGCGTGTGCGGGTTGCTGATCCACTCGCTCTCGTTCTCGTCGTCTACCGTCACGTTCTCCTCCATGCTCCACTTGCGGTTCTCGTAGTTGCTGCCCTCCCCAACCGCCGACCGCAGCGGCTCGATGCCGTAGATGGACGGGTCGTCCGCCAGGTCCGAGTTCTTGCGCACGCGCAGCACATTACGCTGCTGCTGCTCCGCCACCGGGTCGCTCCCGTCGTCCTGCATTGTCGGCGCCGCAGGAGGAGAAGGACGCCGCCTTTCTCGCGCGTTGCTTCGTATGTGGGTGGGGAAATGCGCACCACCACCGCCTTTCGCACCGGCAACGCAAGTGCGGGAATGAATGCGCGCGGCAGATTCGCGCGGGTTTTCATCCAACAAAATCGGCGAGGCGAATACTTTCGGCGTACAAAGTGGTCGTAATCCTCAGCAAATCGCTGTATAAAAATCGGGACAGGACCGTTGGGGTAGAAACTAATGTGCACTGCACTAGTACAATTTGTATCCATGCAGTGATGTGGTATAATTCGAATGCAAATCCAATTAATTTGTCGCCAACAATACACATCAGTGGCGTCATCTCGAGTTGAAGTGACCTTCGCTCCGAAAAACGTCCTTTTTTCTCGAGTTGCCATTGAGAGAATGGAGGGAAGCCAGCGGCCATGCAGTTGTCTGCTATCCCTCGAGGCGCTGCTCCAAGGTCTACGCGTCCTCTAGCGGCGCTCAGTGCGCCATGAGGTGGACGGCGTCGTTCAGCTTGGTGGTCGTCGTGTGCAGTGCGACGTGGATGAGCTTCTTGAAGCGGCGCTCGGCCTCCTCGTCCGACGTGTCCAGCATGAGCGTTTTGTGCACCCAGGAGATGTCGTCGGCGCACGTGAGCTCGGGGATATCACACGTGAGCGCCAACATGAGCAGCGTGATGAGCAGGTTCGAGTGGCGGCGCAGCACCTGGAAGGCCTCGCACGCGAGCTGCTTGAACTGCTGGTACGCGGCGCTCTTCTTGCCGCCCATGGCGTCCAGCATGGACGGCGTGAACACGAACGGCGCGCGCTCGCGCTTGACGCCCAGCTTGACCTTGAAGTTGCCGAGGAAGTGGCCGAAGTCGATGTGGAAGAACCGCCCTGAGCGCTGCAGCATGATGTTGTCGTTGTGCCGGTCGCCCACGCCGAGGACGTACGTGGCCACGCAGTAGCCCGCGCACGAGCGCACGAACGTGTCGGTCACGGTACTGTCGCGCTGGGACGCGTCGCTCGAGGAGCGAGCCGCGCGGTTCAAGCCAAACAGGCGCGATGGCGAGAGCGGAGGGAAACACGCCGACACGGACCGTGGACGCTCGGCTTGGCCACCAGGGCGTGCCGAGTTAGCGTGCGCAAGCGAGTGAAGAGTCGCCTCGGCTTGCACCGTTGCATCGTTTTTGACAGCGGCGGCGCTCGCAGAAGGCGCGTCGGGGGAGTCAGCCATCCTCTCCTGGAACAGCCAGTCGGAGATGACGGCGTCTTTCACCAGCGCGTCTTTCACCGACTTGAGCTTCCGGCCGAGCTTGGTCTTGGACCTCTCGTGCCGCTTGTAGATGATGCTTGCGAGCGTCTCGGCTTCCTCGACAACCTCGATCAAGCCGATTTGGTCGCCTGTCGAAATGCACGCGTACGGGGAGAGGCTCAAGTCAAGGCCACTCTCGCGCCACAGATCGTCCATAACCCGCAGGATCTGGAGCACGAGTTGGTCCTGCCGCAAATCGTCTCCCGCCTTAAAGATAATGTGCGAGCTCCCGCGCTGTGTCTTGGCGTTTTCAAGGTGTAGCAGCAGCGGCCGCTTCTTCGAGCTCATGACGCGGCAGTCCTCGATGATAACGCTGCTCCAGTACGTCCGCGGGTGCAACGGGAGCTGAAATGTTTCGGGGAGCACCGCGTCGCGAAGCTCGGTGTGGAGGCGCAGCTTGCGCGCGGTCTGCGTCGCCTCCTGCTTTACAGCGCCAGCAATTTCCTCGAGCTTCTTCATCACGTACACGGACTGCCGGATCTCGAGCTTGTAGCTGCCGCAGAGCTCCAGATACTGCGTCATGATGAGCGTGAAGCGCACACATGTCTGATGCTCGTGGATTTCAGCTCGGAGGAACCAGTACAGGAGATACCCGACCTGCGCTGGGTTGAGAAGGGACCGCATGAGCAAGAACCGCGCCAAAGCCGAGTCGTGGTAGCGCTCATTCTTCAGCGCCTGCACGAGCTGCGGCATGTAGAGCTGGAGCCGATAGTCAGGGAGAGCGTCCATGCAGCGCACAGCGTACGCTCGGACTTTGGGGTCGGAAAACTGCGGGCTCAGCAGCTGAAGCGCTTCCAAGTACGTGGGTGGCTGCCAGATCTGGAGGAGGCGGTACGCTTCCATTACTTGGTCACGCTTCCCCCAATTGACGGAGAGCAGGAACGTCGACAGCAGCGCCGAGTCCTCTGTGAGCAAGATGCGCGAGTCCCAGATGAACTTGCGCTCGTCGTCCGACAGCTCGGCAATGGGGCTGTCTTTGAGCTTCTTGAGCAGCATTTGCTTCTTGGCAGAGATCTTGTTGAGCGAGTCCATTGAGTGCAGCGCGGCTGTTGCGAGGTTGGCACGCGTGGAGGAGCCGGACGAGTGGAAGATGGATGCGCGGTATGTCACGACTCGCTTCCTCGTCACGCGACTGGAGAACTCGAACGGCTGAGCCGACGCACCACCAGAGCATTCAAGCGAGAGCTCCAGCACTCCGACGACTTGAGGCATACTGGAGCGGCCGGGCTTGGTGCAGTTCTCGATGTCTAGCGGTGTTATGATCGTCGAAGGCGGGAACTTCACCACATCGAGCTTAAACTCACCCATTCGCAGCGTGTGGCCAAAGTCGAACAAGTGCAAACCTGTCCAAGAAACGACCTCGTTCGACTTGTTGAGCACTTGAAGACGCAAGTGCGAGCCGTGCGGCACGTCAACCAGAGGAAGCTCGAGCGCAATGTCTCGCTTTGGCTCGGGGAACAGACTCTGCAAACGCTGCTGTGCGTCTGCGTCTCCCTTATCGCGTGAGCTCGGAGATACCGGGCGTTCGCCAAACGGGATGTTCTGTCGAAGCAGACACCGGTTCCCGAGCTGGATCCGGATTTCTAGGCATGACAGCGGCTCCGTGACGAGAGCGTGGAGCCTGTTGACTGACACAACGAGGTGGCGATGGTCATTCGTCGGTGTCGTATCAGGTGATGGAAACACCTGAGTCACGTCAATGGCGTCGTTGGCATCGCCCCCATTCGGTTCGTCTGGAATCTCTCGAGGTTGCAAGCTTGACTGGACCACGAAGAACTCGTCATAGTGGAAGTTCAAGTAGCGACCAAGCACCTGGCTCGTCAGCTCTAGGATGAAGCTGTCGTTGTCGGTCAATTGCGGGTCTGTCATCTCGGGGTGACTCTCCGGCTGGATCACAACTTCCAGATAGCCGACAACCTTGGCGGCATCGCGGGTGAACCCGATCGAGCCTGTCGAGTGGTACTGGAAGAACGGCGTCGCCAAGACAACGCAGCCAGGGTGGTAGAGCTCCCTCGAAATGCCGCCGTTCGCATCACAAGCGCCGTTGGGTTCGACCTGACTTGCTCCTGGGTCCACGAACAGCGATGTCTTCCTCGTTGGCAAGAGCTGCTTCCCGACGCAAGCTTGCTCATGAACGAGTCGATTCGACAGCTGCTCGTCCGAGAACTGAGCAACCGATACATCATGCAGTAAGGACCAAGCGAGAGACCATCAGCAGTAGCAGCGACTGATCACGATACCTTGACCAGGAAGCGGTGGTTTGCCTCGTCAAAGGCGTAGATCCTCACGGCGTCGGCTGCGAAGGCCGAGACCAACGCCCCCTTGATATACTCGAGCGTGTGGTCCAACTCGTTCTCGGGCGAGATGCGCGGGAAGTGGTCTTTGTAAAACGCCTTGGCTGTGCAGGTCGCAATTCCTCCCGGCTGGATCGTTGGGTACTCGCAGTTGTGGTGCGACAATGAGAAGTGCTGCGACCACCGCTTGAAGCTCTCAGTCTGTGATGGAAGCGACAACCACGCACACGTCAATAAGCAAAGCTGGGAGCTGTAGTTCGAGGCTGATGCAAGGAGTAAGCTACCTCAGAAGATTCCTCGATCCACGTGCGCTCCTCGGACGCGATCTGCTCCCAGCAACTCTGGTTCAGGTCTCGAATGACCTGGCACTAGACGTCAGCAATCGGCCACGACGGCCACGACAACACGCGCAGAAGCGCACCTGCGATGAAATAGCCAGGTACTCGACAGGCTCCATAGCAATCACTTTCATGCTTGACTGGTCGTGCTCCGCGAAGTAGTCACCGATGTCGAGCTTCATGGGCGGGAATGCCTCGGCCTTCTTGAGCGCTTCAGCCGAGCTCATTGCCTGCTCAGCAAACGCCAGAGCCCCGCTAATCACGATGCAGAACCGCTCTTCGCTTGCCAGCTTGACGTGGTTCAGCACCAGTGTGTCGCCTGGGCGGAGCTTCTCTCTTGAACACCCATCCACGAGTCGGCGGATCTCGTTGGCCGAGAAGCTGTTGAAGTGCGGCACGCTGCAGATCAACGACGTAGGCTGCAACACAAGGCGCGAGTGGAGCAAGTACAGTCAGTCCAGGGATGTATTGCCGAGAAGAGTCTACCTATTCGCACCGAGATGTTCTGCTGGCGCGTCTCGATCTCGTTCTTGGTGCGGTCGTTGAACTGCATGTTCATGCGCTTCATGAACATGAGCTGGCGCAGCGCCAGCTTCCACTTGTTCTCCTTCGCGTCCCCTGTTGCTATCGCCGCCAGAGCGTTCATAGCCGTCCCCGATCCGCGCAACGACGTGAACGCCTCGACCACGCGGATCTCCTCCGGGTCCACCACTGGAACGCCATCCTCTCTAGCCGCTTCCTTTGCCGCCGCGAGCTGTGGGATCCCTCCGCTAGTGCTGGATGCAGTCGCACTCATGCTGGGCCACCAACAACGCCCGTCCTTCGAGAAGGAACTGCGCCACCACGCGCTCTTTCGTTTGGTTCGCGTCCGTTACCTGCATTGTGATCTTTCGAAAATAGCTTCAACATCGTATGGTGTGGACCACACTCATCGGTTCGATGCTGATTTTTTGTTAGATTTGTTTTTACAGTATGATCCATTCGATTTGGTTCATTTTGATCATCTCTGGCGTGCCATTCATTCAAATTTCAAGATTTCCAAAGCTTGTCAAAATGAACATCTCTTTTTTTAGAGTGTACGGTATCCATTCGTTTTTCGTGTTCCACAAGTGATCCCATTTTTGTTCTAATTGATTCGCAAAAAGTTGTTACTGAATGTAAGTGTAGATTCTATAATGGAGCACTTTACATTTCGATTTTTCGATCACAAATATTCCATTAAAAATGCCGAAATCCGCGCTTTTGCGAGCGTATCATGATGGTGAGCAGCGGCGCATCCAAGTTAGACTTGGCAGAAGTCCCACAGTACCGAGCGAGGAATCAGTAGAGGGCAGCGCGGCGGGAAGGAAGCCCCGCTCTGCGACGACAGCGACCGCCCAGGGACTGGCGCAGCGCGCGCGCGGCCGTGGCCAGGGCACTCGCGCGTCGCATCCATCCATCGGGACGGCATCGCGAGGGGAAAGGACGCACCGACAGCCGCCATGGGGTTTCAGACGCCGGCGTTCATCAACCTCGGCATCGACGCCAACACGGGCAAGTCGTACCGCATCTGCTCGCGCAAGGTGGGTGGGTGGGTGGGGGGACGCGGGCTCTCTCTTGTGGCCGCTCGCACCGTCAGTGGGGCCGGTGCTGATGCCTTCCGTCTCGTAATGCGCCAGGGTCTCGTGTCGCTCGCGGTTATCCTGGCGCTCGTCGTGGCCATGGCGTCCGAGCGGTTCCTGTTCAAGGTCATGGTGGACCGCATGGAGTCGTACAGGTCGGTCTCCGCGTGGTTTCCATGGAGCCTGGTGGTCCTACGTACGATGTCTGCGGCAGGACGAGGACTGACTGCCGGTGGATGCGACGCCAGGTACTTTCTGTGCCAGTTCATGACGTTCCTGTACATCCCGCCGCTGTTCTGCATCGCCGGCTACCGCTCGGCCCCTGATGTGAGCACACTGGGCTTCTAGACTCGCGAAGATGCGAGCAGCTCGCTCACCCGTAAGCTCTGGCAATGTGCTGCAGGAGTTCATCGAGGAGGAGATCGCCGAGTTCCCAAAGTTCCACTTCTTCGTCATGGGCATCCTCGACCTCATCCATGTACGCGGTCGAAGCGCCGCTCAGTAGTGTTGACCGACCGAGCGACTAACCAGGATGTGTGCGTGGACTGTGATCCGCCAGGCCATGATGCTGTTCCTCGCCGGCGGCCGCACGGACCCGACACAAACGCTGCTGTTCATGCAGGCGTCCATTCCCCTGTCCGTCGTCATGTGCTCGCTCGTGTTCGGGGTCAAGTGAGTCATTCGCCGCCGCGTCCACGCTGTCGTGTTGCTCTGTTGCTGATGTTGCTTTGATCGTCTGCCTGAGCAGGTACTCGCGCCTGCAGATCGCTGGCGCGGTCGGCATCACGGTCGGCATCATCGTTTCACTCTTCCCGTCCCTCGAAGAGTGAGTCTGCGCGAGATAGTTGGCAACGCGATTGCATCTGCTTGCCTACTGATCGCTGAATGTTCTGTTCGGCCGCCGCCTCTGCAGTATCGGCAGTAACGACGCGGATGACGAGGAGACGGGCTGGAACAGGTACGTCGGAGTACCCAGATGCTGCGTTGCAGCATTCTACGCTTTCGCTAATGCGCTCGCCTATCGTGCTCTGTGAATTCCCCACCACCACCACGACAGCCTCGTGTATTTATTGGCCGCGGTACCTGGCGCGCTGTCCATGATTTATAAAGAGCGCGCGATCCGCGACCAGCCCATGGACATGGTGTACCTGAACGCGTGGGTATCAGTCAACCAGTTCGTGGCTGGCCTGCTGCTCGCGCCAATCGTGTTCGACCTCGAGGTACACTCGCCACGATCGTCGTATATGAACGGACCTGGCGTTATGCTCACTACGGCGATGCCTTCCACGCAGTTTTTGCACCTGAACCAGAAGATGAGCGGCCTCCAGTGCCTGATCCAGGGCAAGAGCGACGTCCCAACGGATGAGTGCTACGTACGTGCTGCATCTGTGGTACTTCCTGCCGTCTACTGCTGTGGGTGGCGCCATGTGACACCTTGTAATGCTGTGCAGATGGGCTTGCCTCTCCTTCTGCTGTATATTACAGCGAACGTGGCCATCAACCTGCTGTTGCTGCAGCTCCTCAAGCTCACGAGCGTCTCGACCATGGAGGGCAGTGCGTACGTGGGCTTCGTAGCGTCCTTCGCATTGCTCGCGTGGTATCAGACGGATCCGAGGGAGTTCGTCCACATGCCGAAGCACTCTGGACTGCGGGACTGGATCCCTCCGTCCGTGTTCGTCGACGTGATGGCATTCGTGGTCATTGTAGTTGGCAAAGCGCTGTACCAATGGGACCCAGACCCGGAGGTGCACGCCACGACGCTCTCGGCCGAGGACAAGGAGGCCGCGTCGCTGCTCCACGGCGACGACGACTACGGCATGCGCTACACATAGCGCACCCAGTGTATCCATGTGCGTGTCCACCGACTGCGTTCGTGGTGGCTGCATGTGAATTGACGCGAACTGTTCCTCCCCCTCCTCCAGGCGCCTTGGCTTGCAAGTTGCGACCGCGTCCACGGTCATTTTGCTACCCTTTTGGAAATGTCCAAGTAGATTTCGCTTCTCCCCCACCATCGCGCGCTTCCTTTGGCCTCCGGACGTTGCCACGCTCTGCAGATTGACACGACACGTCGCTCCGAAATAGGTAAGCGGCCGCACCAACAGACCGGCAGCACCAACCGACCGGCGACGGCTCCGCTTTGGCTCGTTATACCGGCACAACGGACGCGCTCGCGCTTGAGCCAGCGACGCGATGGGCGCGACGTCGGTGCTGGCGGCGACGACGGCGTCTCGCGCCGCCAAGAGCAAGAAGCCGCTCTCGGACGTGCACCAGCTGCAGCGGGCGGTGCGCGCGCTGCAGCGCGAGGCCGCGGACCAGCTCGCGCTCGAGGCCGAGTCCCAGGCGACGTTCGAGTTCTTGTCGTCGCAGGTGCGCGCGCTGCGCGGCGCCTTCGACACGCTCTCGGACGTGCTGCTGGGCGAGCTGGACGCGCTGCGGCGAGAGACGCGCAAGGCGCTCGACGACTCCGGCGCGCAGCTCGAGCGGCAAGGCGCGCAGCTGTCGGACGCGAACCGCGAGATCGCGCAGCTCCGGCGCGCGCTCGAGCTCTGGTCGATCAAGGAGCGCGACTGGGCCAAGGACAACGAGATCCTCAAGGCGTCGCACGCGCACCAGGTCGAGTGGATGCAGCAGCTGCAGCGAGAGACGGCGGACGTCAAGGACCGGCTGCATGCCGGCGTCTCGGGGCTCGGCGCGCGCCTGGCGGAGCTCAGCGAGCAGGCCAGCGACCTGCGCGCGAGTTGCGGCGCGCAGCTGGACGACGTGCTCGCCAAGATGCACGACGCCGACGCGCGAGCGCACAAGCGCGAGCTCGAGGCGCGCGCGCTGGCCCAGCAGCGCACCGACGACATGGAGCTCGTCGAGCAGGCGCTCGCGACGCTCGGCTCGCAGGCGCAGCACACTCGGGAGTCGGCGCAGGAGCACGCGGACGCGGCGGAGACGCGCATCGCCAAACTGCACAAGCGGGTTGAGGCGGTGGACGCGCAGGGCACGGAGGTCAAGGCCGGCGTGGAGCAGCTGAGGGCCAAGAGCGCGGCGATGGAGCGGGAGCAGCGCCGACGCATGGACAGCATTGGCAAGATGCTCGCGGTGCGTCCGGCCGATCGATGGTTTTGTGCCAGCGGGAGGACGTGAGCGGGTCTAACGCCGACATGCGCGCAGGTGTTCGCCGAGGCGCTCGACGTGGCCGCTCCCTCCCACCGGAGAGCGGCTGTCGTGACGCCCATGCCGCCGGACTGGCGAGCCAGCGAGTGACGCGAGCCGTCCGCCGTGATGCACAGGTCGACGTCGGGTACTTTGGGGTTTCTATCGTGCAAGTGGGAATGTACTAGGCATCTGGAAGCAACGCACACCGACGACGCGGGTCGGGAGTCCTGGAAGATAGGGCGGTGGTGGTGGTCTCCGCTTCGGCCTCGGCTCGGGTATCGGCTCAGGGCTTACGGTGCGCGTTCATCTCGAGCGAGATCTCCTGCACGGCCTTGATGAAGGCGTTCACGTGCGCGGGGTCCATGTCCGGGAAGCATCCGTGGCCGAAGTTGGCGACGTACCGCTGCGTGCCGAAGGCCGCGAGCATCTTCTTGACCTGCGCGTGGATGACGTCGGGCGACGCGTAGATGGTGCTCGAGTCGAAGTTGCCCTGCAGCGCGAGCTTGGCGTTGAGCGGCGCCACGAGCTTGCGCACGGCCGCCGGGTCCGACTGCCAATCGAGGCCAAGGCAGTCGTACCGCGTGTGCGCCGCCAGCTTGTCGTACGCGTACGGCGTGCCCTTGGAGAAGCACACGATGGGCGTGTCGGGCGCCGCGTCCTTGACGCGCGCGGCGATCTGCTGCAGGTACGGGAAGCAGAACTCCATAAAGTGCTCCTGCGTCAGCACCTCGGCGCCGACCGACTCGAACACCTGCAGCGCCTGCGCGCCGGCGCGCTGCTGCGCCACGAGGAAGCGCACGCACACGTCCGTGAGGCCCTGCAGCAGCGCGTGCGCCGCCGCCGGGTGCTCGTACAGGAAGGTCTTGAAGAGCGCCTTGGTGCGGCTGCCGCTGCCCTCGACCATGTAGCACATGAGCGTGACGGGCGCGCCGACGAAGCCGATGAGCGGCACCTCGCCCTGGATCTTCTGGCGCGCCAGGTTGAGCGCGTCCAGCACGTAGCCCAGCGTCTTCTCAATGTCGGGCGCCATGTCGAGGCGCGCGAGGTCGCGCGGGTGGCGGATGGGCGAAGGCAGCACGGGCCCCTTGCCCGGCACCATGGTCACCTCGAGGCCCATGGCCTGCGGGATGACCAGGATATCCGAGAAGATGATGACCGCGTCCATGTGGTAGCGCCGCAGCGGCTGCAGGCTCACCTCGACCGCCAGCTCGGGCACCTCGCACATGGTGAAGAAGTCGTACCCGGCGTCGCGCAGCGCGCGGAACTCGGGCAGGTGCCGCCCCGCCTGCCGCATGCACCACACGGGCACGCGCTCCGTCGGCTCGCCGCGCAGCGCGCGCACCAGCAGGTCGTTCTTGAGCCGCGGCAGCTTGTCCAGCGGCACGCGCTTGAGCGGCGTGCGCGCCGTCGGGAACGGACGCCGCGCCGCCTGCTGCTGCTTGCGCGCCAGGATCAGCCGGATGGCCGCTAGCGCCGCGAGCGCCACCGCGAGCGTCGCCGCCGTCGACCGCTGCTGGTCGCTCATGGTCGCCGAGGTCGGGGTGGGTCGGTGGGTGGTGTAAAGGGGGAGGAGGTGGTTACGCGAGGGTACGCTCGAAGCAAAAGCTCGCGCTTTCGGAAGTGAGAGGAAGGGGACGGACGAGCCAAAGGATACCGGGTACGACCGTCATTCCGAATTGGACCAACGTCCGGTTACGGACTGACGCGTGACGCGTGTACCCCGGCTCGAACACTTGACACTTGACACTGGTATGTATGTGGGAAGCACTTCAATTCAATTCTGACTTGTCATGCGAGTCCAGTTGTTGAAGTGCACTGTGCGGTCGCCTCTTGACCGCTCAAGTAACCGGTTACATCGTACCCCGATTCACTATCGAATTGCTCTAATGAGGTGAAGCCACTCAATTCACACCCGAACCGAAGATCATCGCGACATGGCGTGGCCGTGGACCGAGACCGAGACGCAGGCGCTGGCCGAGGCCTGGGCCGAGGTGATCGCGGCCTCCAAGGCGCACCCGCAGTCGTCAGCGGACTTGAACGACGCCCTGTACCGCTCGTTCCTGAGGATTGCGCGCGCATCGCCGACGCATCGTTCGCGAGGCGGGGTCTTGACCAAGCGGGACGGCCTCCGAGCGCTGTTCGGCCACATCTACGAGTTCAACGAGGCGCAGGCGGACAGCGGAGAGTCCTCGTGGTTCGATCTGCCGCTGGATCGGCGCAAAAAACTGCGCGCGACCTGGGCCTCGTCACACATGAATGGGGAGCTGAGCCTGGCGGTCTACAACATGTTGCTGCCCATACTTGCGCCAGAAGAAGATCGCACGCTGTCTCCAAGCCGCTCTGGGGAAGCCGCTTCGAGTGCATCAACAGGCGGCGCAGTGAGCTCGTTCGAGCCGTGGAAGTACCCGGAACTGATGATCCTAGCTCGAGCCAGCGCGGAGACTCGGCGCGCGCACCCAAGCCACAAGATTGGGTTCGACGAGGCGTCCATGTCGCCCTTGCTGGCCAAGTACCGGGAGTACGGCGGCTCGCGCAGCCGCACGAAGCGCGCGGTCGCGAACCAGGCGAGGTACCTGCTCGAAGCGTACCGGTTCATCTCGTCGTTCAACAGAGAGGCGCGGAGAGCAGGCGAGCAGGGCTGGTTCCACTTGTCTTCGGACGAGCGGCTGGTCAACGAGCGACAGTTCGACGGGAGCACCCGGCTGCTGCGGCACATGGACAAGAAGATGTTCGTCGTGATGAAGGCCTCGCGATCCCCGAAACAGCAGAAGCGGATCAAGCGGGAGGCCACCGAGATCCATCAGGTGACCGAGAGCCGTCGCTACCGCGTGTCAAGCGGACAAGCAGTTGTGTCGGTGAATGAGAAGCGCCGGATCCGCTCCGGCCGGTACATTGACAACACGACTACCGCAACGCTGGCCACGAGACGGGATGCTGCATCGGAGTCACCTCACGAGGTGGCTCGGCTACTGCAGCGTCACCTCGGAGGGGAGAATCGTGTCAACGTCGAGCTCGAAGATGAAGAAGACGACGGCGAGGTCACTATTACGGAGATCCGGCCCGTGACACGGCAAACAAACGCGATGGTCGCCTCCCAAGCGGGTCAAAGCGACCTCGCATCAGCTCTCGAACACGCCGTGACGACCGCAACACGGCAAACAGGCGCGGTGGTGGTCGCCTCCCAAACGGGTCAAAGCGACTACACGTCAGCTCTCGAACACGCCGTGACGACCATGAGCGCGCAGCTCGCGGAGCTGGACCGCCGCCTGACCGAAGCGCGCATCAACGAGAATAAGCGCATGCTGGTGCGGATACTGCGAGCCTGTCGCCAGTCGTCCGGTGTCGTCCCGGCCACGCTGGTGCAGGATATGCTCAAGCGCGCGGGCTCCAACATGCTGCAGATCGTGGACCTATCCAACCAGCAGCAGGAGCAGGACGAGGAGCTCATGCAGCGCCTGATGAGCGCGCTCACCAATGGCGACACTGATAGTGCTTGAGAGTCTGCTGATGCGGACTGGTTGCGCACGCCTCGCTCCTTCGGTGTTCTGGACCGAGGAATGGCGCCAAAGTCCAAGGCTGTCGCGAATAGCGATTGCAATGACAAGGACTTGCGCTGGGTATACGAGTAACTCGTCGGTGTGACTTGTGGGGTTCGTTCGACACGCACCCGAGGTTGGCGAGAGCTGTTTATGGCTCCGTGGTTCCGCCAGGTCGGTCCATGCCTGGGTGAGGTATCACGAGACCACGCGTGCGATCAGAGATTTGGCCACAAACAATCTGTAGCTGCGGCTCTCCGTCACGTTATGGCCTTCTGAGACCTGTTCCTCCATCCGCTTCGATCGGCGGATCCGTTCCGGCTGCGCGCTATGAGTGGAAGGCGAGCGCTTTCGCTTCGTCGCTGGTCAATCCGCTCTACCAGACAGCGCCTTGTCCAGAATGGCAAACATCGCGGCGTCCATGTGCGGGAGGAGTGGAGAGACCGCGCAGTTCTTCGGTGAGAGCGCAGCACGCTCACGCTCCGATCGGCGATGCCATGCGCGCTCCTTGCGCGTCCTCGCCGATGCGTTGAAGGCTGTGATGAACCGGTACGCGCCGAGCAGGAGCTTCGTCTGCTCCTCAATCGACCGCACCGAGCGGACCTGGGAGCATCCGACCTCGATAATGCGCTGTGAAAGGCGGCGCGTTCGGTCGTCGCCTTGGGACGGGAGCCCTCCTCGCTCACGACGCGACCGCACACCCGGACGAGCACCAGCGTCTCCTCCTCGCTTCACTCCTGTCCTATCATACCGTTAGGGCGGCGAGTCTCTTCCCCATGCTTCGTGCGAACTTGGAGAGCCCGTCCATGCGTTCGTCTACATATCGGAGGTTCCAGAGCATATTGCGCGCTTCTACCAACTGGTCGCGCCGACAAAAGAAGCACTCTGAGCAAGCTGCCACCACCGCAATGCGTCGGCTACATGAGCCCAGTTTGTCACTGGGTTATTTGTCAACAGCTGCTGCTTGATGGTGCAGATGATTACGGACGGAGCCGCAAAAGTTGCAGTTGCCGCTTCGACGCTTCCGTGAATGGCCCGCACATTGCAATTCTCGATTCGATGGCAAGGATGCGACGGCTCAATGGCGCCGCGCTTCGCGGTGCAACTAGCGCGGTGCTTCAAGCCGCGGAGCACGTGGTAAAGCCCGTCAGTCGAGTGCACGGCCCGTCAGTGGCGGTCGCTGCGACTCCCGCGCGGCGGTACAGCTCGAAGCGACCGGCAGAGGAGCGCGTGACCAGCCAAGCCAAAGGTGTCACTCGTAAGAAGAAGGCCAAGCAGCGAGTGGTTCGAGAGGAGCCGCCCAAGTGGCGCGAGCAGCTCCAGGGCATCGAGAAGATGCGCGTCCAGGTGGATGTCTACGGATTCGGGGTGCGGATTTGCTACAGTACCATGGCTGCTCCTAGATATCGTCTAATGCTCTTGTGTCGTCAGGCTTTCTTCGACTCTACCAAGTACCCTGGACACATCGCGCGCTTCCACGTGCTGATTGCCGCCATGATGAGCAGCCAGACCAAGGATCCGGTCAATGCCGCGGCGATGGAGCGTCTCATCAGCCGCGGTGTGTGAACTTCGTATGGCACTACTGCGTACCATAGACGACCGACTG
>JAADXX010000510.1:0-21249 GCA_023338025.1 Phytopythium oedochilum | reverse complement strand
TTTATTTTACTGAGATAAAGGACCCATCAAATGGCTTGAGCGAACAATAATGGGACGGACCATGCGTGTGCTAGCCAGCTGCGACGGCTGGAGACATCAAGCGCATGGAAAGCGACCACCACCTCAGACTGCTTGATGGACGCGTGTACGCTTGGGGACCTGGTAGAGACCGCGAGGATGGCTGTGTGGAAAGATACACGCGGCGGCTGGAGACGTCGAGGCTCACGCAAAAGCTGAGGAATTCGAGCAACCTCTGATTCCGAGGTAAATGCCCTGATTCCGATCTAATTTTGCGTGAAAGGCGGCAAGTCTGAGGCGGGTGAGCTGATGGAATGGCTACGGAGATTCGATGCGACGGTCGACATGTTGAAGACTCTATTGGAGGGGTCGGCATCGAATCACAAGGTCGGAGAAGATATACCACTGATGGATCGACGTGGGATGAGCTCGCCACGTTTGCGCTCGACACGGGAATTCGCACCCACAGAGAGCGATGACATTGACACTGGTGGCAGCGCGAGAACCAGATCCGGCGTACGTTGGGCGCTGCACAAACGGAGCGGACGGGTGGCGTAGTCCGGACCGCTCTGCATCCGCGGCCTCGTCCGGTTGGTCGCTGGTTTGATATCTGGCCACTGGCGCTGTATGATTCTGCAAGCAAGTGGGTCCATCTTTCCCCCTTCTTCGGCGTGTTGACTGATCGGCTCACGTTTCGAGTGACTGGTTGCGCCGCGGGCTCCGGTGTTTCGCCCTCGTCTCGCGCTTCCGATCAGTCCGCGGCGCGCGGTGAACGTGCCGGGAAGAGAGGCGCACTACAGTATCGAGGTACCGACCTGCGCTAAACACAATGACATTACCCCGCTGGTACCCATCCACACCAACGAGATTCCCGTTGACTTGCAAGTCGTATTGCAGTGGATCTTGCAGGGCAGCTATCCGAGGCGTAATTTACCAGCTGGCATATACAAATATAGAGTCAAAAATCGGAATAAAACCCCGCGCGCGTTTTACTCGGCTTTAAATTGCGTCTTGACCTTCGATTTACGGTAGGAACTCCAGCATGTACAGCCCTGATCCAGCCTCGCCATTTCCGCATTTCAGAGCTCGAGAAAGGCCGCCGCTCCGCTCCGCGCCACTCGCCGCTCACCGCCGCCCCTTGACGCGCGGACCGAGGCGCCTGCGCGCTCCTCCCGCCCGTCGCGACTGTCCGGCACTCGCCGTTCTCTCCGGCGTTACTGACCCCGTCAGCGCCGAGTCAGAGCACCGGGAAGCTCGTCTGCCTTTCCAAGGGCACACCTTTGCCGCTTCACACCCGTCGAGACCTGGTTGGTGTCCGTTGCGGCGCTTCGACGACGACGGCACCGCCCTTGCGCGCGTTGCTCCACCGTGTTCACCGACCAGCTGGTGCCCAGAGTGTGTGCAGCTCGCCCCATCCGGTAGCAAATCAACAGCGATTGGCGCTGATTTTCTCACCGCCCGCTCCACTCACCAGCTCGGTGACCGAGCTCCGCCGACGTCGCTGGCGCCGCGAGTGACCTCTCTGCCCCGCGCTTCAGATTCACGTCGGGACGGAGACCGCAAGCCCGAGCGGACCCCAACTCCGGTGCTTGATGGCCATTTTGGGGAAAACACCTCTCGCGATCTCGCCCGCCGCGTCGCTGAGCGTGCTGGCCGCCAAGCGGCCCCCGTCGATGACCCAGACGCCCGCGGACCCCGCCACTGCTGAGACGCGTGAGGCGGCGGAGCCGCAGGCGGCTGCGGCACCGGCGCTGCCGCCTGTGGCTGTGCCCGCCCGTACGCTGCATAAAGCGACGTCTGCCGACTCGGTGCTGGAAGAGGACAAGTCGGCCGATGGAGGAGACACGCCCGGGTCTACGACCTCATCGAACGCGCCGCAGCGCCAGCGCAAGTACGAGCGCAAGACCAAGCGCTTCATTTGGCCGGACGAGCTCCACCGCCTCTTCGTAGCCGCCATTTTTGACGGTGCGTGCTCGCCGCTTATGCTGTTGCTGGTGCGATGATTTGCCTTTCTGCGGTGCCGAATCTGACTTTGGGGCGCTGTCGTGTCGATGCTAAGCAGTTGGACTCAAGAATGCGTCACCGAAAGCGCTTTTGGCGGTACATTAGTGCTGTCTCCTTACCTCGGGTTCCCCTGACGAGATACTAAACGTTGCTGTCGCATCTTACAGTTGATGGGGGCGGCTGGACCAGGCGCCGGGTTGACGACCGAGCATTTGAAGTCGCACTTGCAAAAGTACCGACTGAACTACGAACGGTCTCGCCAGGAGTTCCTGGACTTCTACGACCAGAGCGCCAAGAAGAACCTCAAGCGGCGACGAAAGCAGGCCAGCCGCGCGGGGGAGCACAGCAGCATGTTTGTTTTCCCGATCGTGAACAAGAAGAACGGACAGGACAGCGACGACGATTCGGACGATGACGCAGACGAAAGCATGAGCATGAGCGACTCGACTCAGTCGGAGCAGCCAACCCCGCGGGACAGCAGCGACAGGGGCCGGTCGTTCTCCGAGCTGCTTCAGCGCGCAGAGCGTGCGAAATCGATTCGAGGACGGAATGCGCTTCAGCAACAGCAGCAGCTCCAACCGGGGGGCGAGCTCGGCAATGTGTCGCCTACTGACAGGTCGCACTTCGCGGGAAGCTCAACGCACGCAGCTGCAGCCCAAGCATTGCAGGCCTTCGGGAACGTTCCAGTGTCGTCGGGGATCCCGAAGCAGAATCTCGCTGGCGGTCAGATTGACAGCCGCGCGATGTCTAGCCTTCCGCTCCGATACTCTGAATCTGTGGCGGGGATGCCGGTCAACGCTGGTTCTGTTGGGCTGAACATGATGACGGACCCTCAGTGGAACCTCCTCAACTCGATGATGATGTCTCCTCAGCTCGCTGGCATGGTCAGCAACGTGCCTCCGCATCAACCTCAGTACGCGACAAGCGAAGCCGTGGACAACGCAGGAGCCCCGTCGGACGCATTTGCTCTCACCAACGAAGAAGCACCCGATCTTCAGTTGCAGATGCACATGGCGATGCAGGCGCACATGAATCTGCACCGGCAAATGCTGACGCGCAAGGTCGAGGTGTCCCAGCACGCGACGGCCGCTCAAATCGCAGCGGCGAACAGCGCGGCTTATGGTGCGCAGCGGCACCATCAGCAGCAGCAGCAGCAGCAGCAGCAGCAGCAGCAGCAGCAATGGATGAACGAGCAGGCGCACTTGCAGCATCAGAGACAGCAGCTCGCATACCAGCATGGCACGCCCGTCTCGCTCGCGCAAGACCAGCCGCAAGGCCGGAGAAGCTTTTCAATGCAGCAGAGTATCCCCGAGAACCAGCCTATGGCCATCCTTCCGCGGCCGCCACTTAGCTCTGCCTCAGTGGCGCAGCCCACGACAACGAACGAGTCACGACCCCAACCAGCGACGACAGCGCCGGCGTCAGCTTCTTCAGTCATCGATGCAGTCATGGCAGAGGACATCACAGCTCCCCCAAGCGCCAACCTGGACGCGCGGAACGACGATGACTCGCTGGACCTGTACCGGTGGGACCGCATCGACCTGAACGTCGACTTGGAGGACGACGACTTGTTCGGCTTCCTCAAGGCGTAGGCTGCCACTCCGATTGACGACTCCAGTACGGTCGTCACCTGTGGTCGAGCTTGCTTGCAAGCGATGGCAGAGCATCCGCCAGTTGACCATGGGGCGACGCTGCTTCTTTCTCGAAGCAGCAGCTCGCCGTCGCGCTCGGTCGAAGGAGAAGGCCGGGAGTAGTGACGAGGTGCGAGACCGACAACGACAAGCGCTTTCCGACCGAAGGGGGCACCAGAAGCTGCAGCGATGACAAGCACGGAAGATCCGGCGAGCGTGCCATTCGCGACCACGACGCGCCGTCAGGAGTGCGGGCCGACGGAAAGCGCGGTGGCGTCTCGCACGGAGGTGCATGCGAGCGATGAGGACGGAGCTCGGCTCTTTATTAGCGCAGGACTGTAGTGTAGGAGCACGCCGGGTGTCGATCGACGCAGTAGCAGTATGAGTATGCATGTCACCTCAGCCAACCTGTACGCCTTGAGTGGCTGTAGCGCCAACGAGCGACCAAGGAAGGACCTGACGACCGCCCCGCCCCCTCTGTTTCTATTGTAAACCTGATCGTAAAACGGCGGCCGTCGCCTCTTCCTCTCGCCGCCTCGCTCGCGCGCTGCACGTCCTCCCTCTGGCCCTACGACCGCCGTTGGGCTCAGTCCTTCATGGCCTCGGCCTCGGGCGCGGCGGCCTCGGCGGGCGGCGTCTCGCCGTCCAGCAGTCCGCGCACGAAGAGCACGTTGTTGCAGCGGATGAGCGTCTCGCCCAGGTTGCCCGCGAGCTCGCCGTTGATGTACTCCTCCGTGTTGGCCAGCTGCAGGTTCATGTACGAGTCCACCGACAGCAGCACGCCCTTGTACTCCATGCCCCACTTGAGCCGCGCCACGACGGGCTTGCCCGTCAGGTTGGTTAGGAACGGCTTCGGGTTCAGGATCAGCCCGGACTGCGCCACACGGAGAGAGCCACACGGAGCGACAAGCAGACAGAAACATACCAACGGTTAGAGCACGCGCGTCCGCATGCCACAGAGGGCCGTAGAGCAGCGCACGGCGCGCGCAACCGCCGCGTTCGTACGCACCATGGTGGCTTCGCTTTCTCGTTCTTGGCCGGCGGAATCTTCCGTCCGTTTGTGATCTCGACGGACTGGGCCAGTCGATGGCTCTGTATTTCAGCCAATCACCGCTCTTAAACGCATCCGATCGGACATTTACGACGAATGGGGGGTGTTCATAGCGAACTATTTTATCCAATCACGCACACGCGCGCTACTGCTGGGCGGCTCCGACTTTGATCACCTTGTGCTCGATGCGGCGCAGGAAGTCGCGCAGCACACGCGAGTCGCGCACGAACACGTTGACGACCGGGACGCCCGGCACGACGTACTTGTCGTGGCTCAGCAGCCGGTGCAGCGTGCAGAAGGGGTCGACCTCGAGCCAGAACTGCGCCTTGGCGTCGTGCTGCTGCTCGCGGCGGAGGCGGCGCACCTCGTCGTCGTCGCTCTCGGGCTCGCCGCTGAGCGCCACGTGCCAGTCCTCGTCCGTCTCGAAGGGCAGCGCGAGCTCCGCGGCCGCGTACACCACGAGCCTGGACGCCACGTACTCGTGCTTGTCGTCCCAGTCGGCGAACGGGCCCTCCTCCGGGAACATGTTGGCCAGGTGCTCGATGAACATGTCGTTCTCGCCCACGGCCTGCACGAAGTCGGACGTCCCGAACTCGTCGTACAGGAACAGCACGGGCCAGGCCATGGCGCCCGTCTCCGGGTCCAGGTCCGCCTTGCCCTCGTACTGGCGCACGCGCTCGTCGTCGATCAGCGCGTGGCCGACCTTGACGCCGCGCGCCGCGCACAGCCGGCGGTACTTGTCCGTGAATGCGCGGCGCTTCTTGTGCTCGAAGGCCTTCTTCTCCTCCTCGACGCGCACCTCCTCGAGCAACTTGATGCCCTCCTGCTGCAGCCTGAGCAGCAGCTTGTTGTCCGGCTCGCGCTTGAGCCCCTCGGCGCAGTAGCGCAGCGTGTCGGCCGGCTTGCGCAGCATGCGCGAGGCCTTGGCGCCGCGGAAGTACGCCTTGACGTTGCTCGGGTCGTGGCGGATGGCCTTGGCGGCGTCCGAGCGGCAGCTTCCGTAGTTCCGCAGCTCCAGGTGCACGGCCGCGCGGTTGCAGTAGATCTGCGAGGTGAGCTCCGGCAGGTTGAAGGTCGCGTCGCGCTCACTCTCGGGCAGCGCGAGCGCCTTGGCGGCGTACGCCAGCGCGTCGCTGTAGTACTGCATGGCGTGCTTGAAGTACCCGCGGTGCGCCTTCTTGGCGTCCGAGAACATCTCGTTGCCCTTGTTCTTCCAGTGCAGCGCGAGGCTCTCGGCCGTCTCGCCCTCCTCCAGCAGCGCCTGCATGGCGTCCACCATCACGTCGCCCTCCACGATGTGGTCCTCGAACAGCGACATCTCCGGCAGCGCGTCCATGTACGCCTGCCGCGCCGACGGCTCCCACAGCTTGCTCTCGTCGATCTCCAGGTCGACGCCCATCTCAGGCGCCGCGCTCGCCATGGCCATGTCGGCAGCTCTTACTCTCAACTTGGCGTTTGACGCGCGACCACCATCACTTCAGGACTAAACTAGGGTGGTAGACACTAGTATTGACCGTTTCAGCACGCCAATGGCTGGTGTTGCGGTGAAATGACGCCTGATATTATGTAAACCACACGGGAAACGGACGCATGTACTCGCGGAGCAACCCCAAAGAGGCGTGAAGAGCGCATTTTCGCCAGGAATGGCCGAGGTGGACGACGGCAGGAAGCGCGCGCTGGACGTCGCGGCGGACGCGCAGGGCGTCGCCTGCTTCGTGTGCGGCGACGAGGGCGTCAAGTACCGCTGTCCGCGCTGTGAGCGCGTCACGTGCTCGCTGGAATGCTGCCTGAAGCACAAGAAGGAGGTGAGGGAGCTCGCTTGCGTCCTGGAAATGCTCGGGCGGCTGTGCTCACGGCGCCTGCGACGCAGCTCGACTGCGACGGCAAGCGCGACCGCACCAAGTTCGTCGCGGTCAAGGAGTTCACGGACGCCGACCTGGCCAGCGGTGCGCGAGTCGTCCGCAGTCTTTGGAGTTTGAATGGGAGCTAACCACCGCGTTCTGCTGGCAGACTACTTCTTCCTGGAGGAGGTGTCGCGGTCAGCGACCACCGCGTCGCGCTCGCGCAGCCAGCTAAGCGCTAACGTCCGCCACTACGGCCAGCGCGGACCGTCGGCCGCGTCCACCGGCCCCGGCGCCAAGAAGCGGCGCGTGAACGGACCGGCAACGAGCGTGAACCCCGACGTGCCGAGCGACTGGATGTCGCGCTTCCCGGTCGCGACGCAGCTGTTGGCCCAGCACGCAGCCAAGCGCGGCGTGGCGCTGACGCTGCTGGCGCCGGGGATGAGCAAGCGCGCGCGCAACTCGTCGTACATGGACATCAAGAAGAACGCGCTCTTCTGGCGGATCGAGTGGGACTTCCCGTTCGCCGAGGTGCCTCCGAGCCTTGTGGAGACGCGCGCAGACGACTCGCAGACACTGTTCGCGCTTCTGGGTCAATACTTCACCAAGAGTCCGGTACGAAGCGCTGACTTGTGCCGTGGTGCATGCCTACTCGACTAACAGTCGTCGATTGACGCGTGCAGGAGAACGTGACGACACGCAGCAAGCTAAAGCGGTACGCTGTCGCCGACTGGGAGCAGCACGTGACGCTGCTGCTGCGCAAGGAGTTCGTGCCGGCGTCGCAGCCGCAGTACTACCGGCTCGACGGCAACGCGAGTATCGAGAGCAACCTCAAGCGGAAGGCGGTCGTGGAGTTCCCTGTCATCACGGTCGTGCCGAACACGGAGGTGAACCAGTACCCAGTCGCCTTTGACGCCATCGAGGTGATCAGCGGTGGCACTCCAGTCGAAGCGCCAACAAACCCTTCAGAGGATCGCGGCAAAGAGTGCGGTTCGGTGGAGGTGACTGAAAGCGCGGACAGCGTCGAGGGTGACGAGCTGCATCTGACTGGAGCGGAAGGAGATGCAGCAGGCGTGGATGACAGCGCGTTAGACACTCCCACGCCGGTAAACACCCTGTGAGCTGATTCAGAACCCCATAGAAGTGCCTTTGAAGGAGGACATCCGCCACGGCGCGTAAAGTCCGTGCTCTCAGGTGTATACAAGTGACATTCGGCCGTGTATGGGATCGATCGCCTTGGCTTCCGATGAGGCTGCTTTGCCATGTCCTCCTCCTGGCGTAGGCTTCGAGTCCACGCCGGTGGTCGTCTCGCTGCTTCGGCGTGATCACGATCCGATAGACGCGGTGTTTGCCACTCGCACACTCGTTGCAGTGGATTTGATTGTCGCGATTACTCCACAAGCGAGGATAGCCTGTTCAAGGAATGTGCGTCAACACCTCATTTCTATCAGTACGTTTTCGAGTAGATTACATACAATCTCGCAGTGATACACTTAGTTACCAATGCTCGCACGGGTTCTTTTTCCTGTGACAACCGGCAGGCCAATCACGATGCGATGTCTTCGAGTTCTGAACCGCTCCTCGATCTATACTGAAACCAAGTCAGCCGCATCCGCTCGGCCGTAATCACCATGCGCACCACCAACGAGAAGACGGCGCTTGTCCCAATCGGTCGCCGCCATCATAGCATCATTGCCGCGCTCCTGGCCGACCGCCTCGCCTCACACTGCGTCTCGCCCTCTGGCGCCCACCCGAGCCATGCCGCCCTCCCGACCCCTCCGCCCCGCCGGGCTTCCCTCCAGCTACGCCGCGCTGGCGGCGCTCTCGCTGCTGACGTGCGCCGCCAACGCCGCCAACGCCATCAACGCGACGGATGCGGCGGCGGCAGCAGCGGCGGCGCAGGACCCCGACTTCCGGTGCTCGACCACGGAGGAGTGCTGCGCCGTGTTCGGCGACGACTCGCAGCGCTGCCTGCGCGGGCCGTGCAGCGAGAACGCCATCATGAAGAAGTTCTTCTCTCTGAGCATGCCGACCGAGGACGTGACCTTCTGGGACGTCGTGACGACCATCTACAGCATGGTGCCGTACCTGGCCGTCATCGTCGTGCTCGTCGAGGCCGTGCTGCGCTCGCGCACCTACTCGCGCGTCTTCTTCGTCGTGCTCATGATCCTGCAGACGCTCATTACGTCGGGCATCATGGTGCCCATCATCGGCCACGACTGCGACGGCTGCTCGCGGCCCGAGGGCACGTGCCTCAAGAGCATGAACGGCATGCCCTCGGGCCACGCGACCAACTCGATCGGGCTCTTCTCCTGGATCACGCTCGAGACCCTCGTCGGCGTCGGCCGCGCTCACCGGTGGCCGCTCGTCAAGCGCGTCGCCGTGCTGCTCGTCGCCACCGTCGTCTTCGTGCCGGTCCCGTACAGCCGCTACTACCTGGGCGACCACACCGAGTGGCAGCTCGTCGTCGGCTGCCTCGACGGCGTGGCGCTCGCGACCCTCTACTTCCTGCTGCTGCGGTGGTGGCGGGTGAAGAAGGCCATGGACGCCGTCCAGCGCATCGTCAAGCGCTTCCTGCGGTTCACCATCTCCGATGACTTCTTCTGGAAGTGGGAGGGCGACGCCAAGGCCGTCGACAGCGCCGACACCAACAATCGAGCCGAGCCGGACTACATCGTCGGGCTCACGGCCGCCGACGTGGCCGCCACGGTGGACGCGTCGGACGACAGCGACGTGGTGCCGAGCGACGAGATTGGCGCCAGCGGCGGCGTCTACCGCAAGGTGTGAGCCGTCACTAGCGTCGCTCGTCGTCAGAACACGACATCACGTCCACGATCGCCCGCGGGAAGGCGTCGTAGCAGCAGCAGCAGCAGCCATCTCGCTATAATAGTTATCAATATCCTTCGCCACTCCGCACCGAGACCCTCCTGGCGTCTTATGACGGCGCTAATAATACCGGCGAGCGACCGCAGAGCCGGCGTCCGAGCCACCCGCGTTTCAATGGCGAGCTGGCGCGCGCGGGTGTCATGAAGCCGTCGACGACTTGCACGGCCGACGAGGACGCCGAGCGCGACGCGGACCAGAACCGCGAGCTCTCGGGCGGCGATGACGCGATGGACGAGGAGGACGCGAGGAGGAGGCGGTTCGAGGTCGGCGCCAAGGTCGAGCGTGAGCTGGACGGGCTGTGGTTCCCGGCCACGGTCGTGGCGGTCGACGCCGACGGGACGTTCGAGATCGAGTACGAGGAGGACCACAACAGGGAGCTCGACATCTCGCCCGACGAGCTCAGGTGCGTTCGAGGCGGAAGGGGAGTCGGTGTTAGTGTCGTGGACGGAGCTCACCGCGTGTCGACCGCGGCGGTGACAGGCATTTCGACGCGTCAAGGCCGCGGCAGGTGCCTCTCAAGCCCGTGCTGACCCCGCAGCAGCGCGAAGCGATCATGAAGGACTCGCTGCTACTGCAGGTGGCCGAGAACGACCGCGCCAAGGTCCCGACGGTCGTGCTGCACCACCAGGGCGAGGCCCACGCCGAGTCGGGCTACATCATCAACGGCCTCGAGAACAACGTCGCGACGGGCAACGGGCTGCGTGGGATCCGCTGGCTGCGCACCAACTCGTTCTGAGCGACTGCATTTGCTTCCGTATCCGATAATTCGGTAGTTGGGGGTTGATTAGACGACAACATGACCTCGACACCGCTCACGAGTCCTCTTCCTGTCCGTACTCTGAGCGAAGAGCCCGCTCGTAGCTGGCAAAAGCGTCCTCCAGTAGTAGTTGCTGCGATATCCATCGATAGCAGGCGTCCGTCGCGGTCAGAGAGAGAGAGAGAGAGAGAGAGAGAGAGTTCGAAGCACATCAAAGCACATGCCCTTCCTACCCGTTTGTCGAGATCGGACGCCGTGGCAGTCAGGTACTGGATCTCGCGCTGCACCCGCTCGTACAGCGACTGGATCGCGTGCTTGCGGGTGTGGAACTCGACCGCAGCAGCGTTCAGACAGCGGTGAAACTCGCGTGTGTTCTTGGCCTCGCGCTGCGTCTGGGCGTTGGACTGCTGGCGGTGTTCGCGGCGGCGGCGAGCCGTCTCTCTCAACGTGTTCTGCTTGTCCAGCGCACTCGCCAGCTCCACTTGCGGCGGTTTTCTAGCATTGCAATAGGCACGCGAAGGCGCCGCGGTCTCGACCGGTTGTCGCTGTTGCATCTGCTGAAACATCGAAAGAGCGATTAGCTCGCACTTTTGGCCAAACCGCCACCGTGCACCGCACTCACGCCGTTCTCCTTGTCATGGGATAGCTGGTAAGCGTCCAACGCATTGTCTTCTCCGCCACGAGCACACTTGTCATCGAGATCAACGGCGTCAGCGTCGTCGCGCTCGAAACTCGCTGTTTGATCTGTCGCAGTAGTGCTGAACGCGGCCGACACGGCGCGCTCGATCATGGCCCGCGTCCGCTCCCGTTCGTCCTGCTCGCCAGCATCTCCATCGCCTTCTCTACTGCCAGGCCGTCTCCTTCGGTCGGACGACACCGCGCTCCGAACGGCTGACCGGTTGCCTGGCGGAAGATCGCTTCGAAGTCGTCGACCTCGGCTCGCAGGGACATTTGGCGCGGTCGCGACGTCCGTCGCAGCTGTCTCTGCGTCGGCGTCTCCACTTGCTGGAGGCCGCTTGACCGCCTCGTTCAGTCGCGTTGACCTGTTCCACGGCTGCCGCTCCGCCTTCCTCGAGGCAGCCATCGCGCTGCAATGGACGCAGTTGGTCTGCTGCTCACCCGAACAGTCACTCCGCGAACGCACACACCAACGCAACCCTTCGCTGTTCAGTTCGCTTGGCATTATGATACACCACCACCACCACCACCGCTGCTGATGCTGCTCTTTGTCAGCACGAAGCGTGCGGTGGCTCACGCGGCCGGCCGCTTCCATACGGCCAGCCAGCCGCCGGTGAAGGCGTTGAGCTGCTGCGCCGCGACCTGCATCTTGTCCAGGTTGGCGCTGAGCTCCTGCAGCGACGAGGTGACGCTCGCGATGGCCGCCGCGCAGGTCTCGTACGTCTCGATGCGCTGCCGCACGCCCTCGAGCCGCTGCTCGCGCTGCGTCGCCGTCTCCGCCGCGAACGCGTCCGCCATGCTCTCGCTCTTCCCGGGTCTTTTGCTGCGCTTCCCGCGGGTTTTCGCTTTGACTATCGGACTTATGCGGGAGCAACCATTACAGTTTCCCACAGAAGTACTTCTTAATTCTTGTGTATAGTATTGAAAGCGGACACTTTTGGCGAAGAGGCGAGCCGTGAAAAGGATCGTGATCCGATCGAGCAGCAACATGGCTCCATGGGCAATGGTGTCGGGACGACTCGTGTATTGAACGCACCGTGCGCTCTGAAGGCCGACAAAGCGGCCCGGAACACTCCTAAGCACGCACTCAATGCAGCACAGCCGGGTCGGCAGGGCGGCGCCACCTTAGACGACGCCGCCGCTGCGCGCAAAGTACTCGTTGCGCGAGAGCTCGCTGCACAGGTTGTGCGCGCGCTCGATGGCGAAGGCCTGGGCGTCAAGCACACGCGTCAGTAGGAGCAACAGCTCTGCTCGGCTCTGCAAGAACGCACCGTGATGCCGATCTCGGTGAGGAGGAACAGGAAGAGGCACACGAACAGCGCCGTGCCAGGGTTGTCGCTGCTGCTGGTGAGCGTGTCGAGCAGCGAGACCTCGATCGTGGCGTACGCGGCCACACCGAGAGCGACGATGTGGCTCGTCATGCTCAGAATATGGCCCTGGTAGAGCTGTGGGAGCGGACGGCGAGCGAATGCTCAGTGGACGGTCGCTAGAGCGCTCACAAAGCGAGCGCGGCACGTACGTAGCGGATGCTGAGCTCGCTGGGCTCGATGCTCGGGTTGAAGAGCACGTAGAAGCCGAACGCCGAGATGACCACGCCGATGATGCTGTCCCACCAGACCCGGTACCAGGTCACGGAGAAGCTCACGAGGTAGACACCCAGCAGGATCATGGACAGCAGCCGGCACGCCGGCGCGTACTCGAGCGTGCGGATGCCGCCCGACGACGCGCTGCGCTCCATGCTTGCTTCAGTAGGCTTCACGGCGCGACTGGGGGCGAGCTAAGACCTTCTGGCTCGCGGCGTCTACTCAAGAAGTGGCCGCAAGGACCGATGAGTTGGCTGGAGCGGCCGCAGCGAAAGGTCCCGCTGTCGGTTCCCAACAGACGCGTCCGCATGCTCGGCCGCCTTGTATACACCGCTAAGCGTCGCGTGTGGAGCCTCCGTCCGTCCCTGAGATCCGATTTATGGCTGCAGCACGGCCGCCCTGCTGTCCGTTGATCGCATCTCACTCTCACTGAAGAGTCCCAGCGCTCAGCGCTTGACGTATCAGGCGCTGACGTGGATGGGTTCACTTCGCCACCACGGCGCCGTACTGTGCTGCAGGCACATCAGCCTGCGAATCGCCTCTTGCACGACCTTCGCTGGTCAGTGGTCACGGCCCCGCTTCAGGCCAGACGAGGGCCACTTCTCAATAAGCAGCGGCGGGGACAGATGCTCGCGTGGGTCTTTGCGTCCGCGGTGGTCGGCGCGCTGGCCGCGCTCGTCCTAGCGGTGAGTTGGCTCGGACGCTAGCCTCTCGCTGTGAGACCGGCCCAAGGTCCTGACGAGTCTTGCTCGCTGACATGCGCCGCAGTCGTTCGTGGCGACTTGGCTTCGCGCTCCGGGTTTCAACGTCAAAGAGAAGCACGTCTTCATCACAGGTAGGCGCGCCGTTGCAGGCGTCTGTGTGGGCCACGAGGAGGGCGAGTTGTTGATCGGTCCGCTCGACGTTACTGGGTGTTCCGCGCTTAGGCGGCAGTGAAGGGCTCGGACTCGCGACGGCCAAGCGCTACGCCGCAGCTGGGGCCAAGGTATGGCACTTCGTGAGCCAATTCAACGACTCGCGAGTGGCGGAGCGCCTGACGATCACGCCCCGCAGGTGTCCATCGTCGCTCGACGGGTCCAGAAGCTGGAAGAGGCCAAGGCCGAGGCCGAGGTAGGCTCTCGGGTTCTGATAGGGCGGCACGGAGGAGCGCGAGAGCTGATGGAGTCGATGTGGCGCTGTCCAGGCTGTCTATCGGGCCGAACGCGTCTCATCACGCGTGTTCGCGCAGAGCTGCGACGCCACCGACGTTGGCGCGGTGCAGGCCGCGATCGCCGCCGCCAATGCATTCCACGAGCGGGTGACGGACCACGTCGTCTGCTGCGCCGGGTACATTAATCCAGGGTACTTTCTCGAGCAGGACGTGGAGGTGTTCCGCCGCTCGATGGACGTCAGCTACTTCGGGACGCTGCACACGCTTCGCGCGGCGCTCCCGGCCATGACGCGCGAGCCTCACGCCGACCAACAGCTCGTGCTCGTCGGCTCCGGGTTCTCTCTCATTACGTGGATCGGGGCGTCGCAGTACGCCGCGGCGAAGTACGCGCTGCGTGGACTTGCCGAGGCGATGCGCAACGAGCTGGGTCTGTACGGCATCCTCATCTCCATCTTCTACGCTGGCAACATCGACACGGTGAGCTTCCGCAAAGAGGAAGAGCTGATGCCGCCCGAGGGGAAGCTCATCGAGGGCGTCAGTGCCGTTCTATCGGCCGACAAGGTGGCGCAGCAGATGATCGACGGCGTCGCGCGCGGGGACTTCAGCATCACGAACAATCCGCTCGTCTTCCTGCTCCGAGTGATCGCGAACGGCGTGACTCCGCGGTGGAACTCACCCTTGGAACTCGTGCTGCTGCCGCTGGTCGTGCCGATCGGTATGGCCTTTGGGGCGTTCATGGACGCGGTGGTCTGGCGCTCCAGACGCCGCCGGGCGAGCAAGTCGAAGGAGCTGTAGGTCCCTGCTGGGTTTGCTCACACGTCACAGAGCATTGACTACGTACACCACTTACAATTATATTGTTTCCTATCATACATTCCAATATTCGTACTTGACCGACCTGTCACAGTACTTCACTGACGGTGTCGGCGGCCACTCAAACCGCCGGCCTCAAAGCCAGCCTTCCCCCAATTGAGCGGACCGCGGACGACGATGTGGAGCCTCGCGGCGCTGAGCAGGGCGCTGCCGGCCGCTGCGGCGGCGCGGCGCTCGACGTCGGCGGCCGCCTGCGCGAGCTCTTTGGCCGGCGCGCTGCCCGCGGACGGCGGCGTGCGGCTGAACACGCTGCGCGACAACGACGGCGCGCACAAGCGCGGCAAGCGGCTGGGCCGCGGCATCGGCTCGGGCAAGGGCAAGACGAGCGGCCGCGGCCACAAGGGCCAGAAGGCGCGCTCGGGCGGTGGCGCCGGCCGCGGCCCGGGCTTCGAGGGCGGCCAGACGCCGCTGTACCAGCGCGTGCCCAAGCGCGGCTTCAACAACAAGTTCGCGACGCCCATGGAGGTGGTCAACCTGGACAAGCTGCAGCTGTTCGTGGACATGGGCCGCCTGGATGCGGGCAAGAAGATCACGCTCAAGGAGCTGGTGGACTGCGGCATGGTCAAGAGCTCGCGCGTCAAGCACGGCGTCAAGCTCCTGGGCCAGGGAGCGCAGCACCTGACGTCGCCGCTCGACATTGAGGTCTCACAGGCCTCGGAGAGCGCCATCCAGGCCGTCGAGGCCGCCGGCGGCAGCATCGTCTCCGTGTACCACAACCGCCTGGCGCTGCGCGCGCTGCTCAAGCCGCACAAGTTCGAGACCATCCCGCAGTTTGCGCGCCCGTCGCCCAAGAAGATGGATTACTACACCAACTACGACAAGCGCGGCTTCCTGTCGCCGGAGGTCCAGGCCAAGAAGGCGGCGCTGGCCAACTCGGAGTAGGCTCGGACGCTGTCCAGGCGGCTGCGTCCGCCTCCGCACGTAAGCGCGCTCTGCAACGCGACCGACTGCCTCCTTGATCGTCTCGTGTGTGTATGGTTCCATCTCGGGTCTGTGCTCCTTGTCCAGCGGCTAGAAGCGTCTCTCGACGAGTCCTCTTGCCAGCTCGCAGTTGTCCTCCAGGTGGCGTCCCTAGCGGCGGCAGTGCGTGTGAGCTTTCGCCAGCGTCGCGGGCAGCGATCGGCATGCCGAGACGCACCTGGCGCGGCCGCAAGACGTGCAAGACGAAGACGGAGAGCAGCGCGACGGTGGCGAACGAGATCATGACGGCAGCGATGACGGCGCGCGCGACGACCATCCGGTTGTACTTCTGTTGTTGGTGATAGTCAGCTGACTAACATGGGTGACCCGACAGTGCGGCGCGAGGGAGACGAACGTACCATGGCGGTGGACGGAGACGCCGAGTCGGCAGCGCTTTCGACCTTGACAGTCGCGAAGAAGAGGGCGGTGCAGCCGGCAATGGCGGCCACGACGCCCGTCGCAAGCCTGCGTGTGAAAGTCGACCGACGTGTCGTCACGGCATTGAACAGCAGCAACGCCTGAGTGTCAAAGCCACGCACATGCGGCGCTGACTCGCGTAGCCGAACGCGCAGAGCAGCAGACACACCACGGCCAGCACGACCATGGCGAAGAGCGCCGGGCCGAGACCCATGACGAGGCGCGACGAGGACGCGGACGATGTCGAGGACGCCGAGACGACCGCGACATGGCGCGCGAGCAGCGAGATCGCCAGTGAGTGGCTCAGGCGAGCGCCGCTGTTCATTGCCATCGCTGTCGCCGACCAGAACTGCGTCAAGAGGCGTCAATGATCGACCGCATAACGGTCGATCGACACCTTGCGCCAAGTCCAAGAAACGGATGCGATGCAAATAGCGCACCACTTGGCGCTCGATGCCGCACCGACCCTCCTCGTCACCAGTGGCGCAGTCGCTTTTGCTCGAGGGCCACAGCCATGTCGCTCGGTGGGCTCATCCCGATCGGCGGCGCTGGGAACGGCAGCGGCGGGAAGAAATCGTCGGCGAGCGATCTGACGAGCGGGCTGATCTCCATCTCGAGCGGCCGGTCGGCTTCCGCCGCGAACGACGTCGACGTGTCCGACTTCGACATCGACGATCTGCTGTCCGACACCCGGGCGAGCGGCAAGAAGAGCAAGGCGTCGGGGTCCAAGAGCAAGTCTTCCGCTCCGTCGTTGTCATCTCCGGACTCGCCAAAGGACAGGAAGAAGAGCAAAGACGGCAAGAAGAAGAAGGACAAGGACAAGAAGACCAAGACCTCCAGCAAGAAGGTTCGTGCTTGCCGCGAATGACTCACGGAGAGCAAACGCGACGGACGTTGACTGTGAGTTCGTCCAGCAGTCGCGAGACACGTCCGACTGGTCCGTAGGTGACGATGATGACGCTGGCAGGGACGTGCCCAAGCCGCGGGATTGGGACCGCGACTCGACCGAGTTCTCCGTCCCCGTCAAGAAGAGCGGCGCGCTGGACGCCGAATTCGCCAAGATGCTCGGTCTCGACGACGAGATTGGCGCGTCATCGCCCTCTTTTCATGACGACAAGCCGCTGTCGCCTAACGCCATGGCGATCGATCGTGACAACGACCCTAGCTCCTACAACTACACGCCAACCGTCCGTGGAACTGTCCCAAGCAAAGCAAACGCACCAGACAGCGCGGATGCAGCATCCTCACTGGCTGACGATGACAAGCCGGTGGGAGGACTGAGCGCGGCGTTCTTCAGCGACGACGCGGGCGGTGGGGGCGATGCGACGTCCTTGTACTCCTCCTTATCGTCGTTCTCCACCAGCGATCGGCGCGCCGGGCGTCGAGGAGGACGGAGAGGCGGCGAAGGCGGCGAAGGCGAAGACGAGTCGAAGCTTTCGTCAATGCCAGTGCGAGACCCTTTCGCATCCAAGGCGAACGATCCGTTTGGTGCCAAGACAGCAGCACCCTCATCGTTCGACTTGCTCTTTGGGGCGGGAAGAGGCAGCACTACCAGCGCCGCCGACCCTTTCGCGTCGAGGCGGGAGACTCTAGACGACCGAACCACTGGAGACGGAGGAGGGACCTTTGGGACGCGAGAGACAAGAGGAGTTGAGCAACCGGATCGCAGCGACCAAAATAACCGCAGCAAGGCAGACGACACACCGCTCCCTGCGTCCAAGAAGCTTACGACGCCTCCAAAGGAGAGCGAAGCTAAGGCATCATCCGCGCAGGACGATCTCTTGGCAGAGCTTCTGTCGGGCGGCGACAAACCCACGCGCCGAGATCAAGAGGAACCGCAGTCGAGAGATGACAAAGATGTCTTTACCAGCGGAGATGACGCTGTCGGAAGGCACGGCCGACCGAGACGAGGGAATGGCGACGAAAACGCCGGCTTCTATGATCAGAAGGCGAATGAAAACGCTGTCGAAGTGGTTAAGAAGCCGTCGTCGAGCCCAAATCCCGTCCTGACGTCTCCGATAGACCCGTCGCCAAGCAAAAAGGCCCCGATAAACGAGCCGCCAGCGACGAAACCTGCGCCAACAGACTCCAAGAGTGCTCGCGACAGCTTGCTGATGGACTTGCTGGGTGATCTGCCGTCTCCATCGTCCGCCAAGTCTAAAACGGCTACTGCGTCGCATTCCCCGCCGCCAAGCGAGGTCAAACCGAGCCCCGCAGTACCTTCTTCGTCTCGGAGAGCACCAAAAAGAGAGGAGGAATCCCCTCGAGACGAGTCAAGAAGGCGATCGTCCTCGTCTCCCGTTCCGTCGCCACCACCTCAATCTCGTGACAAGGCGACCGCGTCTCAGTCCAACCAGGTGGCGCCAGTTTCGCCCGACAGGACACCGCCGCCAGCGAAGGAGTCACCCGCGTTGTCTCCCGGTCGTGCGCGCACGCTGTCGACTCCATCGGCGTCCTCGGTCATCAAAGAGAGCGACTTTGAGCAGTCCAAAGACAGCTTACTGGAGGAGCTGCTCACTCCGCCGCCCAGTGCGCCGCCCTCCCCCGTTCCTAGCGAGCGCAACGCCACGACAGCCCCTGGCAACACGAGCGACAGCCAAAGGAACTCTTACTCGCAGTCTCTCGACGACGACGAGGCCGGGAATGCGACAGCAGCTCCTTCTCCTTCGCGGTCTCCGATCCGGTCGGCTACGCCGGAACAAGAGGCACCGCCGATGCCAACGATACACGAACACGCCGCCGAGACGCCTACGCCGACCACAAACCAGCAGCAAGTCGCTGGAAGATCGACTAGAGCAGGCGGAAATGGCTCGACCACTGCTCCTCGAGCCGTGGATGTTCCAGAGCCTGTTCAGCCACCACCGACAGTGATGTCGGTGCAGGTCCCTGCTCCAGCGTCCAGCGGTGGCTCAGCGGCAGTAGCTGCGCACGCTCAGGCGGCAGCAGTCGCTGCTGCGATGGCGACAGCCGTGGCCGAAGCAGCTCAACGTGAGCAGCAGCTGCGGGATGAGATCCAGACGTTGCAGCTCTTGCAGGGAGCGTCGGTGCAGCGGCACCAGCAGCTCGAGACCGCCAAGGCGGCGCTGGCGCAGCAGCTCGGCGACGAGAAGCAGCGCGTGCAGCAACTCGCGAGCGAGCTCTCGGTCGCTTCCGACCACCACACGACGTGTGAGCAGGAGAAGCAGGCTCTTCATCAACAGATCGCGGCATTACAAACCGACCGACTGGCGGCGCAGCGGGACCTGACAGCTCTGGTGGCGCTTCACGGCGAGTGCGGCAAGCAGCAAGCGCTGGCGGCGAGCGCGCTCGAGGGCGTGCAGACGCAGCTGACGCTAGCGGACGAGCGCGGCCGGCAGTTGGTGCGCGAGCTGGCGGCGGAGCAGCGAGAGCGACAGGCGGTCCAGCTCAAGCTGCAGCAGCGCGAGATGCAGGAGGATCGAGAGCGCGACCTGACGCGCCAGCGAGACAAGCTGCAGATGGACGCGCTGCTGCAGCAGCTGCAGTCGGCGCTGGCGCACCTGCAGGTGTCGCACGGGCCGGCGGCTGTGGACGACCAGCGCACGCGCTCCGAGGTGGAGAGCGCGGCGCGGATGCGGATGCTGTCGTCACTCGAGACGACGTCCAAGGCGTACGCGCAGCGCAGTGAGGACGAGTGTCATCGCCTCGCGGCGCTGCTGGGAACCCTCGAGACGCTTCTCCGCAACTTCCGGCAGGAGCACGTCGAGGAGCGAGAGCGCCTGCGCCAGGAGCAGCAACGGCTCGACGTGTTGGCGGCGCACTTCCAGGCGCAGAGTGCCGTGCTGCACGAGCGCGCGGACGCCAGCTCGCAGCTGCTGGCCAAGTCGCTCGCGGCCTCGCTGCAGGACGCGCGCACGGCCGACGCGCGCGTGTCGACTCGCCGCCAGCAGCTCGAGGAGCACGAGCGCGCGCTGTTCCAGGAGCGCGCCGAGTTCGCGGCGTATCGCGAGCAGACCGCCGACGAGCTTGCTCGCGCCGAGCAGACGCTGGCGCAGCAGCAGCGAGAGATTGATGCGCGGTGGCGGCAGCTTGCGGACGAGCGCGCCGACCTCGACGCTGTCATCGCCGCGCACGAGCTCAACTTTCAGCAGCTGCAGCGCGAGTCGCAGGCGCTCGAGGACGACAAGAGCCGCGTGGCTGAGCGCGCCGAGCAGGTCGCCCAGCTCGCGCAGCGACTCGAGCAGTTCACGGCGCAGATGGTCTCGCGAGAGACGGAGGCGGAAGAGGCCGTGCGTGCGGCAGAAGGACGACTCGAGCGCCTTGCAGCGCGAGAGAAGGCTATGAAGGAAGAGCGAGACGCGCTGGTCGATCGCGAACGGTGTCTGAACCAGCAGCTGCGGCAGCTCGACCGCGCACGGGGCCGTCTCAACGAGCAGCGCAAGCAGCATCTCGTGGCGGCAGTGAGGACGGTGGATGGCTCTCGCAAGAGCTCTGGAGACCGAAGACGCCTGGGTCGAGCAGCACTTGACGTAGACGGGATAAAGACCGGAGCAACTCGAGCGGCGAGCGCTGTCGACTTGGACAGCGACGACCTCAAGCGGCTGCTGGCGGCGCGACACATCGGCAACGACAACCAGCGAGAGCACAATCCTCCACCGCTGTTCGTGTCGCCGTCTGTGTCCGCGTTGGCGACGCCGGAGAGCTCGCCAGCTGACCCGTCGGGGTTGTCGCCAGCGCTGAGGAAGCTCGTCGAAGACAACTGGCAGCGGGAGCAGTGGAAGCTCGGACGGGACGACTCGGCCGTGCGCCAAGAGCGCATGTGGATCAGTTGCGTCGGACTCGACACGACCCCGTCAGTTGCTGGGGTTGACACAGCGGCAGACTTGGACGTGCAGTGGTGGAGAAGCCAGACGGAGTCTACGACAGCGCAGCGCGGGCCGACAAGATCTGCAACGTCTCGAATCGATGTTCTCCGTCCGAGCATTCGCGCGATCCCACCTCCTCCATCGCTCAGTGGAAGGAGAGGGGCGGCAGCGGCACCAACTAATAGTGTGTGCATCGACTTGTGATCGCCCCCATACGCAGAGCAAGCGAGGTTAGAGGTCTTTGTCTGTGCTGGAAGGGGTTCGTTCTAGTCCGTTCTAGGTGCACATGACGGCTATCTGCGTGGCACGGGCAACGAATTAGCCCAGTGATGACATACGGCTTTCGTTTGTGAGTCCTAGATACCTACATGGACACTCGTGTATCTTTCCACACAGCCATCCTCGCGGTCTCTACCAGGTCCCCAAGCGTACACGTGTCCATCAAGCAGTCTGAGGTGGTGGTCGCTTTCCATGCGCTTGATGTCTCCAGCCGTCGCAGCTGGCTAGCACACGCATGGTCCGTCCCATTATTGTTCGCTCAAGCCATTTGATGGGTCCTTTATCTCAGTAAAATAAA